>VYXD01005828.1:361219-418739 GCA_013397195.1 Hylia prasina
AAAACAACAGCAGCCACAACAATAACAAAAAAAAAACCCAAATGAAAACCCACCAAACAAACAGAAAAATCCCCTACTAAAGCCAAAAAGAAAGAAGAAAAAAAGATGCCTAGATAAGAGAAAGAAATTACTAATAAAATCAAACATCAATAGATAGTGATGTTTTGTACTGAAAGAACCAATACTGAACACTGAAAATGTATGTCAGTTCCTATTTTCATGGTCCATCAAACACTACTATTTTAATAATCTGTCAGGTCTAATCAGAGGGAGCCAGCCAGCCTACCAAAATGTTTTGTGCAGCTGGGAGATTCATGTCATGACCAATCAGGCACTACTGTCTCTGTCACTTTATGATATATGTTTTAAATAAAGCATGATAAACTCTGTGCCGAAGGTGTACTTTAGAGGTTTAGTTTTTATTATTTTTGTAATAATTTGGATTTGCTAATCAAAAGTCCTGCTTTGCTTCAGTAACCTGAGCAGCTTGAGTGAGATAAAAAGGCAAATGTGAATTAAAGGAATAATGAAGCTGCTTATTAAAGAGTTTTGGGGGTTTTTTGTTTTGTTTCTTCCCCAGGATCAAAACTTATTTGCATGGTTAGGGTGATGCAACTCATTTCTACAGACATCTTTCCTTATGCTTTTTAGAAACCCACTACACATTAAGCATAAATCAAATGTAATTTTGTTTAAAATGTAAGGTCCAAAATTTTCACTTCATGTAAGGCTATGAAAAAATTCCTTGATTTATGCTGAAAATAAACTTGATATAGTGGTTATTTCATTAAAACAAAACAAAACAAAACAAAACAAAACAAATATAGAGTAAAACCTGACCTTCTGGCCAGGGTAATGATATTTGTCCCTCAATGAATAAGCATCTTAAGGGCAGGATGCCACAGACTTTCTAAGAGGGCAGATTGAAGGACATTGGCTGATGCAATCCCTGCATTACCAGTACCCCACACAGCTTTGGAACTTCTTGTCTCTGAAAAGTTAACCCAAGGTCAAGCTCAGTTCAGCCTCCTCTGAACATCCCAGCAATCCAAAGGACTGGAAATGTTAATACACACACTTACAAATTGACAAAAAACAGAATTTAAAATAATGACTGGGCAAAACAGGGCACAAAACAGGAGATGTATCTACCTCTCCTAAAGAACAGTTTCCAAATTATTACAAGCTATATAATCTCTTCTCTTTCTTATTCTTGTTTCCACTTTAGATGATTGTGTCATGAAGTTTCTCCATCTCTTACTTCTAATCTTGAGTTACAGTATGAACATTTGACTAAAAAATTACTAAAGGAGAATCAGCTCATTGGGAGGAAAAGAAAGATTAATTTAGAACAGTTAATGAAATTAGTTTCTTCCAACTTTTTCTTCCACCTATAGATTGCAAAGTACTCAAACACATAATTGGTTTTATTTTCTCACAGACTTCAGGAAAAAAATCTAGTGAACACTTCATTTAGGAATAGCTGACTTTAAGTAACTGAGCAGAAAAATAAAAGCATACCCCCTCCAGATCAGTTATTTAGCCACATAAATGTCATGGCATTATTCATCTTCCTGAGCTTCAACATTTTTTTTCTTAAAAACACTCTAGCACAGTAGCTGTCCTCCTCGAAGTACTCCATGAAGATTTTAAGCATATTAAACTGATAACAGACTGATGAATATTTAAAGTCAGATTTTTTTTTCTTTTTCTCCAACAAATCTGTGGAAAGCTCAGGAGAAATGTCCAGGATAAAAGTCAGTCTGGAAAAAAATATTGAACTGCATTTTCTCTTGTTGATGAAATTTCCCTTTCTGAAGGTTTTCCTGTAGTCACTGGAAGATTTCACAAGCAGATCTATATGAATGTTTGGACTCCAGGCCTTTGTTCTCAGTCTGAACCCTGTGCTACCATCCTTTTACAGGCTACAGTCTAGGTTAGAATGTTTTTTATCTTATTTAGGCACATCAGGAAGCTCTTGTACCCTAGAAGACCAAAGGATTCCTTGACTTGATAATGAATTTTACTTCTGTAAGAGGTGTCTGGATGGACTGCTACTGTTCATCTATAGAGACCAAGGCAGATAATCAGAAGTTCCCCTAAATACAGTTGTAGGATTTTAGGTGGGTTCCTCAGCTATTCTTTTGCCACCTTGCTGAACCAACCATACAGAAAATCAGGGTATTTTTCCTTGGAGCAATGCTAAGACATTTGTTGTTTTCCCCTCATTCTCAACAGCCACAAAGGCATTTCTCCATGCTCTCTCCTTGCCTGAAAAAATGGTCAAACAGGGCCCTGTACATCCTGCCTTGGGTGTCAGGGAGCAGGGATTGGGATCACAGCCAAGAACGGTGCTGAAAGAACTCTTGTCTGCAAAGAGTTCTGCACCTGCCACAGGTGTGACCTGAGCCATGCCTGAAGTCAGGAAAAGCTCTCCTTTTTGTCACCAAGTGTTCCTCAGATCCACCCCACTTCAGAGAACCTTCAGCTACATCATGAAAGTGGAAGTATTTTATCCTCAATAAATATGGAGAATTTTTGTAGAAACTAATCTTGTAATCTTTTAATCTTGCATGAGATGAGCCCACCTTCTTGAAAACTCTATTTTCCATTTGACTCAGAATGTACAGGAAATATTTCATGGTGTTTTATCTGAGAGATCTTTAACCTGTTCTTTTTAAATACATATTACAGATGCTTTTTTATCAGCTTTCTGTCTTTGTGCAGGGCAAAGACCACTTGACTGCTCTTTCTGATCACTTGGGGAAGATCAGATTTTATCTTTCTAATCTTACACAGATATTTTTATTTTATATTTCCCATATACCTCCTGCATCTCTCTTTAGATAAACACAAAAAAATTTGCCAACCTGAAGGCTACAGAGGCTACAATTCCATCTCTCCCCAAGGCCCCTCTGAAATCTGGGGTTTAGGATTCCCTCTCATAGTGCAGGATACAACCACAGTTAACTGTCCTTGCTCTGTTTCTATGACAGTCTAGTAAACAGAAAATCATTCACGAAGGAAAAAAAGTAAATTACCACTTAGCACTTCATAGCTTTTCCATTCAGTAAATACTAATAGGCTTGAAAACCACAAGCTTAATTCTATCTAATAATTTTTTAGAATTCCTTTGCAGCCTAAGAGCTTAACCCTCAATGGTCTCATTTTCTTTGCAGCTTAGATGCCCTTGGAAATATTTCTGGTTTTTGAAAGAATATAAGAATTATCTCTCCTTTTTTTGCCTAGGAATTACCTCAGACAAAGCAAAAAAAAATGTTTTTTCCTTTAAATTCAGGCAGAATATGTAAGATTTTAAAGTTAAAATGATTTTTGAAGATAAATTTTAGTTTCACAACATTTCAAATATATTGGCCCACTGGAGGTTTGTGATCTGTCTTGAAACTTGATATTAGTGTCATGGGGTGTGAGCAATCTCACAGTGGAGGAAATATAGATTTCCTCACCTTCCTGAGTCCCTTCCTCTTAAACATATACTAAGTACATTGGAGAGGCTCAGAAAATGTTATTATGAAGACTTATTCATGAGACTGAGCACTGAGCTCCCCATGGCTTGAACACTGCTAGAAAAGGTAGAGTGCTGGCACAGGCAAAATATTTTCAAACCTTCCTTTCCATATTGTCCATGCAAGTTGCTAAAAAAGAGTTATTCCAGGGCAGGATAATGGAGGGAGCCAATGAGAGTGCTTCCATCCCAGCCTGGTGCTGAGTGCTCTGCAGTTGAGCTTTCTTAAGAGAGTTACTTGTGCTGTTGGAGGATTTCAGCTTCTGGTGATCCTGCCTGTCAGGCTCAGGTAGTTAACTTGTCATCTTTAATATCCCCAGTGTGGGGATTCCTGAAATAATTACACCAAGTTAATTATCTGAAGTCTGAATCACTGCAGATGATGCTTGACTGGTTGGGGTGCAACACAGACTCTTCTCTCCAGCAGCCCATTAATCTAACATGAGTCAGGAAAACAATGATCTCATCACTCTTACAAAAACTATTCTGGGATATGGTTTAGTCACAGAGATTATCTTTTCCTTTTTTTTTTTTTTTTTTCCCCAGAATGGTTCATATAAACAACAAACTCATAGCAATAAATGTGGTTTAAATCAGGTCCATAATGTCTGAAAAAAAGCCTTGGAATGACCTCCAAGTTTTACAAAAAGTATTCATGTCCTTGAAGTATCACTACATGTAAGGAAGCCTTACAGCTGACACTGTCAGATTTACTAAAGCTCAAAGAAGCAGTGGAGGGATTACTTTCTCCTTCCTGATACTTACCCATATCCTGAAGTACTCCAGTATTTGTACATGCCTTTGGAGTGATCCAGATTTACCTTGTTTTCTCTCATGCTTCCTTCAGCTCCCACTTTGCATTACCAAACCTAAGAAAACAAAAAATAAAACTAAAATGTGAGAGGAGGAATCAGATAAGACCTTAGTGACTGTGATTTCCCACGCTTCTGATGAATACTCCATGGCAGGTGCTGTGAAACTGGAAGTTTTGCAGTATTTTAAAAACATTCTGTATTTTCCACAATCAGGAACAGCACTCTGAATAGACTTGGAGTATAATATTATGCACAAAATGGATGATCTGGGTCATGATAGGTTCTATAATATAGATGTACATCATTGTCATTTCCTATCTGCCTTCTCTCCCTTTTTAAATGTTTGGTTCAGTACAGTTCACTTTTGAAAGGTCTCAATCTAATTTAGGAGAAATTCCTACCATTACTTGTCTTCAGCAATAGCAGGAATTCTCCCTGTGTAATTCCTCTGAGGGAAGTTGAGATGGATATCAGCCATTCCTGGTCCAAAAGTCAAAGGGGCTGTTTCTACAAAGCCATTGGCTCCAGATTCAAATGTAGAGAGAAGAAAACTCCCACTTTAAATATTTGGGGATATTTTGCTTTCAGCCACTTCTGAGATATATGGCAGGCCCAAAATAAGTGATAAAGGCATAAGATTTGAAAGCTGCAGTGGGTAATATCTGGAAAAGAGTAATTTCTAAGTCCAGTTTAGTTAGCTCTCCTTAGAACTCACCCAGGGCAGCTGGAGACATACTTATTACAAAACATCACCTCCTTTGAATGGATACCTAATCCTGACAGTTAATTTAGAGTCAGCAGAATAAAGCAAGGTGTCAAGTTCTCAAATTTAAGTTTCAAACCAGCTGTTGTTTCTGGCTTTAATTTTCCGGTGTTTATTCTTGCTGATACTAAAATTATCTTCTGTCCTTTTATCTCCATCTTTTTCTCTCCTTTTTTTGGAAGGTTCCTCTGCATTTCAGAGCTGTATTAATTCGATTACTTATCAGTCATGTAAGTGCAGTCTTACATGGCATCAGGACTGAATACAGATTATACTTTTACTTGTCCTTGAAGTCCTAAACCCTACATCTTTTCAAAAAGCAGACTTTTTGTTTGGAACATGCTGGATCCGACAAAATTTCCACCCAGAAATTTTCACTGATTCAAAGGCTGGATAGTGGACTGAGAAACAAAGTTCATAAAAGGCAGATGCATCAGACATTCAACGAACTGCAATCCTCATCTCTGTCCTTTGTTGTATTTCTACCCCATGCAAGAGACCTTTCAAGCCATGGTCTGACCTCAGTATCTCTCCGGGAAGTGGTTTTGGTGTGTTTCAAAGGGTTTTATTCATGTGTGACATTTGGTTGGCAACAAGGAGACCATCTCTGTAGAGTCTGTTTAGCCATTCATCTGTGATGCAGGAGCTTGAAGGCAGCATCTTTTCACCAGGGAATGTTATTGGGCAAGAGCAGTAGCTGGAAGTGACACAGAGGAGCAGGTCCAGGGACTGGTGTGTGGGGATGGTGTTTAGTCACTCAATGGCATTTTTCCCTTGGAGTCAAAGGAAAACAATGGCACATAAGGGTTCTGTCAGACCACAGAGGGAAAGGAGCTGCCTTTGACAAATCTCCTCAAATGAAGAATGAAACTACATCTAAAACATCATCATGGGACTAGGCCAAAACAAACGTTTCACCAACAGGTTTTATCCATTCTGCAACACCTCACCAGGCTACCAAAGTATGTGATTACAAACATCTGTGGTAATCCTTGCCAGGTCATTTCCCATGGCAGGAGTTTAAGCACAAGCAATCATTCAATGACCTGAAAGCTCTTCATCACCCACCAGCCTTATCTCACATTTCTGTAGCTGCATGGTACATATAGACTGATTTGTTTTGCCCACCTTGCTTCTAGGCAGCTCAGAGCTTGTGCCCACCTGCTTTGCTCTTTTTGCACATCTTATTCTATGTTGGCTTTGAAACTGGAGGCTGAAGTTCCTATGACAGCTTTTCTGTTTGGCCTTAAATGAACTCTTTGATGGAGTAGTGTTTTTCTGTGTGATCTATCAGTGTTTTCTGAACTTCTGGTAGGTTCCCCCTTCCATAGGAAAGGGATTGAAAGATAAATATTAACTTACAGCATCACATTATGTGTTTCAAGAGCTTGTTAAATATTAATGAAACTTGTGCCTGTTCCAAGAAACTCCCAACCTACAAATGTAAGAAGGATGATGCATATTTTTTATCCTGCTAGAAAGATGACAATTTAAATCATGTTTGCCTTATTCAGAATGGAAGGTTCTTAAAACTGTACAAATCCAGTGTGTGCAAATCTACTACTGAATATTTTTTTTTCTTTTTTGCAGTGGTAATGGAGCGTATTTCCTAAAAACAATATAGTGTTTTGTCTGTTGCAGTTCTATCCTTTCACTTGACTCTTTCCATGTCTCTGTTATCTGTGGAGGAACAGGGTAGCATCCATTAGAGTATTTGTCTTCTTGCACCTCTTCTCAACAAGGTTGTGAGAGATTCCAAACTGGGTAAATGTCTGGTCCACTTGATCTCTGCTGCATCAAAAGTAAATGTTGTTCAGCAATCACGTCTAAATAAATCTTGATAATGATGAATGGATAGACACAGCTTAGACTGATTTATCTAAACACCTACCAAACTCAGGCTGGGAATCTCTATCCTATTAGAGATTCCTGTCCTTCCAGATACTCCAAACTTTTCTTTACATGAGATATCCCATTCTTAAAAATCTTGAAGTAAATTGGCATTTTATTTTATTTCCACCTAAAGCTCTAATTTTACCTACTACACAGAGATAAGACACTGGTGTGCAACATAGAGCTGGTAGTCCTCAGGGCTACAATAATTCACTGCCTTATTCTACAAATAAGACCAGAGGCAAGGCAAGGTAATTTATCTTTGCATTTGACAAGCACTGGTATTTTGTAACTGGAAGAAGTTAAGGAAAACACCATTTGATTTGCATGACGAGCGACAGTGTTATTGGGGATAGCAAATTCACTTCAATAAGCACTCTGAGCTGAACAATACATTCATTAAAAGAGCAGTTTCCTGATTAGACTGTGGAGCAAATAGCTTTTTCCCATTTTGCCACCAGATCCACTTTACATAAGAAATAGCAGAGAACAGGGCATATTTTTATCTGGCTGCCACTTTTCCTGCAGGTGTACAATGACAGTACAGCTTTTCCACGCCATGGTGGAGCAGAAGGAGGTGATGACACCAGATCTGTGCACCCACAAGTGTGCAGAAAACAAATCTGATGGATTTTACAGGCAGGACTAACAATTCAGGTTGGCTGGATTTTTCACCATTTCAAATTAATTGACAGGGTCATTTTAAAAGGAAGGAAATTACTAAAATTGAAGTGACTATGAACAGGAGTCACTGAAAAAAGGAGCATTTCACTGGGCTGTTGTCCTTTGCAACCATGACCTCAGCATTAGGTCATTTGCTTACAGTATCTCCTTGTGGGGATTAATCTGCAAAGAGACCTGTGTGACTCGCAGATCCCTTACCCAAGACTATAAGAACCCTCACTTGAGCTGGAGATTACTTACTTAAGATTATGGGTACTCACAGAGTACATGAATCTCACTTCAGTTTGATGGAATGAAGACAGTCTGTCCATCTTTTAATGTATTTTATTATCAGTGAGCAGATATAGACATAATTCACCATATTACTCAGATAATATCTGCATTTATTTAAGGTGCTTAGAGGTGACTCATATAATAACCACATTTATAACACAAATAAAATAAAGTAATAACCAATAGGTTCAAATGACTAAGTCTTCAAATTATTGCAGCTGATATAGCACAGCATCACAGCCAGGCAAGGGAGGGGATTGTCCCGCTCTGCTCTGCACTGGGGCGGCCTCACCCCAAGTGCTGAGGGCAGGTTTGGGTGCCACAGTGTAAGAAGGATCTAAAGCTGTGAGAGAGTGTCCAGAGGAGGCCATGAGGATGGTGAAGGGTCTGCAGGCGAAGCTGTATGAGGAGTTGGGGAGGTCTCTTGGTGTGTGTGCTCAGCCTGGAGGGGAGACTGAGGGGAGACTCATCGTGGCTGGCAACATCCCTGTGGGGGGAAGAGGAGAGGCAGGTACCAATCCCTTTACTCTCCTCATCTGTGGCATGACTCAGAAAGAGCATGAAGCCGAGTTGGGGGTGGTTTATGCTGGATATCAAGGAAAGGTTCTCCACCCACAGGGTGGTTGTGCACTGGACCAGGCCCCCCCAGGGCAGTGGTCACAGCACCAAGCCTCACAGAGCTCAATAAATGTTTGGACAATGCTCTCAGGCAAGTGGCGGGATTTTCTTGGGGGGTCCTGTGCAGGGCCAGGAGTTGGGCTCAGTGATCCTGAGGGGTCCCTTCAAACACAGCACAGCTCAAACCAGTCTTTCAGAGAAAGGTCGTGTGCAAAAAAATTTCTAAAAACGGGTGAAAAATAGCATGAAAATGTACTGCTTAGAATTGTAATGATCAGGAAGGGAAAGAATCAGATAATGAGTGAATTAGCTTTCCTTGCACAGAGACATCAGAATGAGCTGTTTATTTGGAAGGATAATGAAAGACTGAATGAGGCAACAAAGCATGGAATGTGAAGAAGAAAATAAAGGGATTAGAGGCAGATAGACTTTTGTATAAAACCACCAAAGAAGGGAAGAAAATAGAAAGAACATAAAAATTGGTGCAGCAAATAGAAAAGAAAAGAATCCAAGAGAATATAGGCTCTACAATGAAGGCCCTACAAAAGATCTTTTTTCTAAATCAAAACAAAGAAAGAAACTAAAAAAGGATAAATTGCTGTTGGGACAGCAAAACTGTACCACTGCCTCACCAAAAGAAAGGAAGTAGATAAAACTCAGCAAAGAAGAGAAACACATTAGGGAGTGATAGAAAACTATAAAAAGTTTCAGAAAACTGTAAAGAGTTTCCCACACTTTACTGTATCTCCCATTTCCTCATGCACGGCCATTATTTCTGTTGTTCCCAATCCTGATCCAGTGTCATCACCACTGCCAGGGGTTTTCAGCAGCCCTTACAGCACAAAGGTATTTTCAGTGGTGTGGCAGTGGGATGGCATTATGCAATAATTTAAAAAGAGGCATGACATGAGTAGTTATAGATCTCTGTAGTCTGATTGGAATCAATGGAATAAATAATGGAATGTCTAGTAGATTGTTAAAGAAAATAAAGAGTTTATAGAAGAAAATATTCAAACTGACTGGATATTTTTGGAAAATGTTATGAAGTTAGACAGCAAAATCAAAAATGTTGATGTACACATCCGGGTACAAGGAAAACTTTTACCCTGGTATCTGATGACTTCCTGATTAATAATTGAAATAGCATGAAATCAACAGACTGGATTATAAATGAACCAAAACCTGCTTAAATAATAGTTCTAAAATATTCTTAGTAAAAGGAAATTTTGCTGAGCTGCTGTCTCTACTGTGATCCCATAGGGCTTGGCTCATAGCTGAGCACATTTAATTTTTTTTCTCTTATTTAAATAAATTAATCTTCTGTGATAACCTTGAAAGAATTTCTTAGAATGTCTAATTATAAAATCATATATGTCATAAAAGCAGGATACAAAACATAATTGCAGAAGAATAGATCTTATTATAGGAAAAACTGACAAAGATTTGACGTTTATGGTGGAGAATTGTAGTTCCCAATGTAACAAGAGTGGTAAAAATGGTTAGTACAATTTTTAAATATGCAACTGAGGAAGAGCTGAATAGGAGCAATCAGCACTGAAGTGCTTGGTATTGGGGCACCACATCTTATAACCTGTCTTTTAAAATGGGAATTTAAGCAGCTAGAGAATGTTCAGAAAAGACTGAGAAAAACAATGAGTTAGAGGCATGACTTTGAGAGTTTAATCTATTTTGATCACAAAAAAACACCAGCTATGGACGAGTTCTTTACAATCTATGTACTTGGGGAAGAGATCAAAATCATTAGCAATTTGGGATTTCTATTACTTTTCTTTTTTGTTATGCTTCATCCAGAAGCAAGGAATACCTTCTTCCTCTACAGTGTAACAAGGAAGATTCAGTCAAGAGTAAAAGTGAGATTTTTAACAACAGAAGCATTCACTGTAACAATACATCCAGGTAGTTAATGCATTCTGCATCACCTAAAATATACATAGGAGTGTTTGATTTTTCTCTCAAACAGATATTCTAGCTCAAGGACAGCTAGTGGATGTGAGGTGGGAATTAATAAAGAGCAATCCAACAGCCTGCGTTAGGAGGAGGTCAGATTTGTAGATTGTGATTTGCTTTCCTGACCCTGACATCTACTAAACCCACATAATCATATACTCTGGAAAAACTTGACATTGCCACTAAGGCCTTTCTGCTAAAAAAACTCAGATGACTTGGATTTGTGGTTGTGTAATACATGTGCCATGCTATAGAATAAGAAAATGCAGCAAAAATCTTACACAGAAGTAAAAAATAAAATAATAATTAAAAAAAAAAAAAAGGAGCAGTGTCCTTGTCCTTGTATCTCTCAAATAATTTTAAACATTAAAAAAAAAAAAAAAAAAAAAAAAAAAAAAAAGGAGCAGTTTCCTTGTCCTTGTATCTCTCAAAAAATTTTAAACATAAAAAAAAAAAAAAAAGAAAAAAAAAAGAAAAAAAAAGTTTTAAGGCAAAGCTATTTCTCTTTATTCTTTACTGGGTGAATAAAGTGCTGACAAAAAGGACCAGTCTGAGATGGAGCATGGACCTCATGTCCAGACAGGTTCCAGTGGTCCATGTATCTCTCAGAGTTTCTTAAAGATTAAATTTCACTTTGTTAAAGCCACAGATATTCAAAACCCAGGGTAAGACTAACACACATATAAAATTTGAAATTGCAAATACTTCTTAATAAAAGGTTCAGCATCAACAGTTGTGCTGCAGGAAGAAGAGTAGGAAAACATTTATGTGGTGTTAGTGATGACAGCCTGCATCACTGGCTCTGAAGCTTTGCTTTGAGACTTGGGTGAGGCCTTCAGGACTTGTGGTCACTGTGCAACCAGGACGAGAGGGAAGTTTGCATGTGCCTGACACTGTCAGGTAGTGCTGCTCTGCAGAGCTTCCTGCCCTCTGTCACTGAGGAACAAGGATAAAATATTCCCCCTCTTTGGATCCCTGTGTGCCAGTGGTCCTGAGCTCTCCCTGTGGCCCTTCTACCCTGCCTACCTCCTTTCTCCAGGAAAGTAGGCAACAACCACTTCTTTGTCAGGTACAGCTTAGGAACAGGCTGACCAAATTTAAGAAGTGTGAAGGTTGTTCTGGAGTCACACACTTCCAGGGAAGAAGGGTTTTGGCTTCAGCTGTTAAATGGTTTCCTATGCTTATGGCTTCAATTCTCTCCCTTCACACTAAAGATGTGACGCCGACCTGCTTCACATCCAGCAGATTGGCAAGGCAGTCAGAGAGCAAACAGATACTGTGCTAATGCGTCCTGCAGAGACAACGTTTTCTGCTTGTGTCTAGCACCTTTTACTGAAGGTATCAAAAAAACCCACCACACATTTCTGTCTTTCACAATAAGGCTTTATTTCTGCTTTCTGTTAGGATGCTGTAGCAGGATGTCATTTAATAGTCTGTAGGACAAAGAGATGATGCTATGCAAACTTTTCTGAGAGAATTGAAATCCATTTGTATCATTATTTAGGCACTGCCAGTAGTGGCTGTTCACCTACAAAACCATTAAATTTAAAGGATCCTTAACACTGCATATAAGTTCCTGTAGCCAACAGAAGTTCTATCCATATGTACTCCATCTTTTAATCTCACAAGTGACAGCTGCTGCTAAGATTTTGTGACATGTGATACTAGGAGCAGGGAAAATTGCCAACTGAGGAAGATATATGCACTGATATGCTTTATCACGCAGAAGTCCAGAGGCAATCTAGCAAAACCAACTGTGTTCAGAAGCTAAATTCAACTATGGAGTTGTGGAAAAGCAACTCCCTCTCTGGATCATTAGTGTTATGCAAGGGACACTCAGCTAATGTCACAAAAGCTAGTGCTTCATTAAGAGTTCCCACTCTCACAAGTCATTCCTCATTTATGTCCACTCACTGGTGTCCCCACAGGCAGATGGCTAGAAAGATATTTAGGCATGAAAAGGAGATGGAGATAGAATTCAGAAAAAAGACACCTTTGCTCCTGATTGGTGCAACAGGTAAGCTGCACTTCAGTTCATCATGCAGTTCCCTTGATAGTGCTGGCAGCAGGCAGATTTATTTTTTCCCTGTATTAAATAAATTTTGAAAAAAATTAAAAGGAAAACTTTAGGTTCACTGCCATGAATCAGACCAGGAAACCAGACCCACATAGTCTGAATGCCCCATTCTCTCAGATATGAAACCAGCCTTTCTCCAAACCAAGGAATGTTAAATTATTTATTAAAACATAAGTGCTTCCCCAAAAGCAACCGAAAGGGGGACTCTCTAGTCTTGTTTTTCAGTCGTTTGGAGGGGGGAGAGTTGCAGGTCTTGAAAATGAATCACCTAAATTTGAGAACAGTCTAAACAGTGGGCTTTTGGCAGCTATATCTCAAGCCTCTCACTCTTTGATTTGTTGCTAGAAACATTATCTTCAAACAGAGCAATCCTTTCCTGGGGACACTTTCATTGAAATTGTCACATCCTTACACAAGATTTTAATTGAATCATATCAGAATTTTCTGACAAAAAGCAGTCCGTCAGGAAATGCTGACCCATTTTTACTGAGGCAATTTACTTTTTAGGTTTGATATTAAAGCTTTTTCTGTCAAGAGGAACCTGCTGGAAAATAAACTTCTAGTGGAAATCAGGTGAATCAAGAATATTACTAGCCTTAAAGAAACCTATAAAATCTATTATCTAAAAGGACCCTGTGTTTTCATTATACTGCACTAAAACTATTTTCTACTCAAGAAAATATTATTAAGCAAACAAAGAATTAAAAAATAACTTTAAAACTTTAGCAGATTTGTCTGGAAGTTTTCTAATGACAGCTATTCCTTGTACATGTACTCATTTTTATATCTCTCTTAAGATTCTGCTAGTTCAGCCCCTTATACCTAAGGAGCCTGCAGCCATGGAGTTCTCATGTTTATGCCCTTCAGAAATCTTTCTAGGGAGCTGCTATGAAGCCACTGGCATTTCAGATCAGAGTTGGGTCCTGACAGTCTAAATAGCTAGGCTGCTCATTACAGCATGATATTTCTGTCCTATGTAAAAGTCACATTTCAGAATTTACTGCAGAACAGAAATGAAAGCTTTTATAAAACCTTTGAAAAGACATTATGATCTCCACAGCATTGGTGATTTTGTGCAATACATCAGTAAATATGCTGTTTAAGGTATCTTTGCTCTCAACCATGCAGCAGTATTATTTCAAAAGAACATCAGAAAAGGGAAAATTTCTGCTCATCATTCACCCCCTTCCATACAGATGCTTGTGCAGCCCTGAGGCTTGTGGCAGATACTGTACAATGGGCATGTCTTACATGGATCAGCCCGTGACTGCCTGCAGTTTGGTTCAGGCAGTGTCAGAGGTAATTCTTCTTAACCACCACAGCAGAGCTGGAATTCAGCCCAGACGCTGGGGAAAGCTCTGAGTTTATAATTTAGTCCATAAATAATTTATTCAAACACTGCCACGTCACCCATGCAGCACAGGACGTGGGAGAGCTTCTCTTTGCCACCAGTGTGGCAGCAACTCCTCTCACAATGCACCCTTCGTTCAGTGTTTGGGGGTGCTCACTGGAAATGTCACTTTCTGTGCTTAAAAGATGACAGGCTGGAATTGCCCAGCCTTTTCCTACAGCAACTTCTCCACTCTTAACATCACCGTTTTCCAGGTAGAGGGACCTTATACTTCCCAGCAACCCCAAAAGTAAAGACTTTGTAGCAGAATAGTGCAGCGACTGCTGAGCCTAAATACTGCTACTAGGGTTAAACACACTGTTTCATTTTGAAGCTCTGCTCCCTAGTGAATTACTTAATGGAAAAAAATAAGTCTTCATATGTAACCCCATTCTTCCACTTTTTTCACTGTGTAAGCTTCAGCAAGCAACTTTCATGGTGTTTTCACTGTGCTATCTATTAAATAGAGCTGAGAGTACTTGCTGTTTAAAAGATATGTGAGAGGTTAACTAGCTGATGTTTGTGCAGTGTTTTGACAAAATAAAAATGCTTTTTACAGTGTAAATGTCATTATAATTCTGTGTTGAGACTTCTGCATAAAAACCATTTTCACTGGAAAATACAATTTTGTTGAAAGAAACATTGTCCCTGAAAATATGTTCTCTTTCTTCTAGAGGATGTAACAAAACAGAAGAATGTTCCTTCTCTATGCTAGTAGAAAAAGGGGAAGAAATGCAGTGGTGTGGACTTCAAAACTGTTTTTTTTCCCTTTAGATCCTGCCTGTTTGCTCCCTGACTGACTCTGGGTTTCAATCCTGTATCATGCCTATAACCACCCTCATCTGAAGCACTCACACAGAGAAACATCGGAGCAGTACAGGGTGCAGTACAATGTGCCAGAGCAAAGCCTCAATTACTTGCATAAGTGGGATGCAAGATTAAAGCTTGCCTTCCCCAACTCCGTATATGTCTTAAGACACTTAAATAATGGGCTGGAGAAATGGTTTTCTATTTATTCCTTAACTGTATTTGAAAGTCTGAGAGGGCCAAGTGAGCAAAACAGCTCACATCTTCAAATATGTGGCAGTTTATTATGGGAATTCCCACAAATTTTTGATTTGATGATGCAGCTATAGCTTATCATTTTCTTGTCCCAGTATGGAAATGGAACAGAAATCAAAGCAAGTTATAAATGGATTTTCCACTGATATAAAGTCTGGTAAAATTTTGCCTTTGGCAGCCTTGAGTGGCTAATAATGGCTACTTCTCTCATTTATTTTTCAAAACCTAGAGGCAAAAGTTGGATTCCCTTATGCTCCTCCTACCCTCACACTTTCTATTTTTATCTGTTTTAGTGAGTCTGGAGGGAAATTATAATTTTTAGTGCCACAGAGCATCACTGAAAAAAATCTTCTGACCAATGAATATTTTGACTTCTGGTTAATCTTTTTGGTTTTATTATAGCTCTATAGAGCTATAATTGAGATAAAAGTCTGTTGAGGGGTTAAATTTTTATTTCCCATTTTGATTTTTAGTGAATATTCTCACTGAAATTTAAGGAGGAATAAGAGGAATGTAAATTAAAAACTTTAATAATGTAACTTTAATAATGTTTCTCCACTTCCCAAACAGCTCTATCTCAGCTTTTCTGGCATATAAACTTCCAAATGAAAGAAGAATCTGTTTTCAGCAAGGGTTTGCTTCCAGGTTTTCTTCTCTACAGCAAATGAATTTTCAAGTAGGTAAAGGCAACAAATCAATCATACACATTTTTATAACAACCTTTATGGATTTAAAGGAACTTTTCTTGTCCAGCAGCCTCAGAATTCTGCTGTTTCCTGAGTCAAGCACACAGGATCCTTTCTGGTTTTTAATCTCACAGGCTATGGCTGCTGAACTCCTTATGAGATCTGTCAGTCTCCCCCCAGTTTGTCCACAGCTTTTGTAGTAATAATACCCCAAAGAGAGCATCATATTCTTGCTGAAGTCTCTGCAGCACTGCCAGGAGTTCCATAATTACTTTTCATTTGTGCATCTCAGAATGATAATTCCTTTCTCTAGCACAGCATCATTTTGTTGACTCCTGTTCAGGCTTCCTTACAAGCCCTGTATTATTCTCCATTTCCACTCATGCATTAGTAATTCTTGAATATTTATATTAATTTTAAACTAATATCTCCAGCCAAATCTGAATTTGAATTCCATCCTCCCAGGTGTTAGCAACTCTTCCAACTTGCCATTCACCTCCAGTTTTAGAATCCTGATGTCTGTTTGGTCATGCAGCTTCATAAAAATACGGAGTTCAGTTTTAAACACGACCTTTCAACTCTCAGGTAACAAGCCTTCCCAGCACTTATGATAGCGCTGATACTGAGAACTCTTTTCAAATTTTCTGTGTCCATCTGATAAGCCATGGCATATTCTCTAGAATACTGTCATGGAGACAATATTTTGAGCTTTTTTTTTTTTTTTTAAAATATGACTTCTACATTTTTTTTAATGTAAATACTCTTCTACTACTTTTCATTCTTAATACATCAATTTGAGATTTTCTTGGAAGTTAATTTCCAGGAACATTTTATAATTCAACTTTAAGATAAAAGCAACATTTTTTTGCAGCTTCTGTTTTCACTAATATTCCAATACTCTGGGATAAAGCAGTTAAAAAGTTACTGTTTGGAAAAAACTTTAAAATAAATCCTGTTATTGGTGAGAGCCTCAGAGGCTTTGCTTCCACTGGATTTTGGAAGTTTTCTTAAAGTTGTATTTAAGACCTCTAAAAATTATTGCAAGTAAATAATTTTGCAGTGGACAGAGATAAGCCATACTAGAGCACTATCTTCAAACATCCCTTAGACTAAGGGTTTATTCTACACTGCTCCTCACCTTTGCAGTCATCTACATCTTTGCAAATTCCATGTGTCTGTTCTAATCCAGCAATTTTTCATCTTGTACCCACTGAAACAAATCATTCGCTGGGAAATATTGATAATGCTTTATTATCTTCAGCAGAAAAAAATCTTCTGTTTTAAATTGGCTGAGTATGCCCCTCCCATTTTGTTTATTTTTTGAAAAATAACATCTGACTTCCTTGATGGAGCCAGAATCCCCCTGCACCAGTAGATAATTTTATTGTACAATCCGTTTAGCTGGGAAAGCAAAATACTGAGTAATTTCTGATAATTGCTTTGCATAAAAGGAGCAAAGAACACTACCTTTTTCAGTTCTAATTGCAGTGCAGATCACCTGGTTTACTGCCTCTAGCTGAATCTCCTAATTGCCGAAATGTTTTAATTATTATGTACTTTTGAAGTGAGCATAATATTATGGCAGCTGTTTCCAATACAATGAACAGCAGCTGAACTGCATAACCACTCACTGCATGAAGAAAATCCCTTCAATGATTTTTGGGTCTCTCATCATTCAGCTCCATCCTTCATTTCATTACTAACTCAGGGTTTGTTTTCTTTTCTTTTGTTTTTTCCCCTCTCTGCCAACTGCTGTTCTCCAGTTCCAGGGGGCAGCTGCTGGCAGGATTTGCAGACAGGTGTGGTCACCTTTGTACAGCTGACTGGCTCATTAATGCTGCCTGCTTGGGCTGCTGCTGGGGGAGTGCAGGGATGTGAAGAAAGCTGAGATTTGGCATACTGGAGAGAAAAGAGCTGCTGCTGTTACCCAGTGTGGATCTTGGTTATCTTGGAGAGCTGTGTTAAAACCCACAGGCAAATAAGGGAAAGGTGTCTCTGTAAGGGGCAAGCTCATGGCTGCAGTGGTGAGCACTGCTTTAAATATTGATAGTGCTCAGAGCAACAACTGTGGGCACACCAGGTGGTTTATAGCTTCAAAAAAATTACAAAGGAGTGACCTATGTCCCCTTTTGGCAAAATCTACTGCATGATGCAACTGTTTTTAAAACTCGACTCCTGCAACTGCTGACTGTATCAATCCCAATGTGTTTTCTAATAAGTGCTACTAAGGGTAGCTGACACATCTCCCATGATCAGAAAGGTAGGAAAATATGGGAGCTGCTGCTGTAGATCTGTTCATGGTGTACCAGCTACGGGGATAAGGTAACAACCTTTTGATTTTCCTCTTAAATGTAAACTAAAGAATTTAGCTCATTGGCAAAATTGTGTTTCTGGAAGAAATCAAGTCACTGAGTTAGGTGGTGAGAAAGGTCCAGCCTGATACAGCTAAGGGGCTGAACGGGCTGTGTGCTGGGTATGCTTAACATTACACATGTAAATAAAATTACTAAAACTAATCCTGACACTGACCTATCTACCATGTAGATATTTGGGGATTGGTTTCATTTTGCAGAAATTGTTATAGCAAGGATTAGTGGAAACTGCCTGGTTACTTGCTTTATATCTCTAAGTCCTCATTTGCAGTACCTTTTCAAGCCTCTGTCCACACTGCCTGATGTGGAATTGCTCCTTTTGTTTCTCTATAACCTGAGAGCAGTGAGTGCAGTGCACAGAATAACTCTCCACCACCACCTTTCTCTGAGACATATTTTATGCTTGTATTTGAACTACAAGCCCAGAGTCAAAGCAGCTAATCTGGAAGATTATTCCCCAAGAGATTTCTACCAGTGTTTTACAAAGGTGTCACTGAAAGGTCAGATACCACATAGATCTTTAAATCTGTCATTGTATCTTTTTTACTTTTACTAACTACTTGCTCTGGCCTAAGGGCTGCAAAGTCATAATGGTTTGGTTGTCAGTAAAGTAAAAAAACATGTTAAACATCATATCTGTATTTCTTTTTTTGGTGGGAGTGTGCTGTCTCCAAGCAGATGAAAGGGAAAGGGGCATACTGACTCTCTGGCTTCACGATTTCCCTAGCACCTGGAACAGGAAAATACCCTGGTCATTTCCATAGCAAAGGGAAGATTGCTTTCCCAAACTCCCGTACAGCAAAGAGCTTTTCTTGTTACCTGTGTCTTTTAAATTGTAAAAACAAAATCATGCTTAGAGCTCAACCTTTCCAGGAAACTGGAGTAAGCAATGAAGAAAAGTAGCAAATTTTGAAAGAAGAAAAAAATCTTTACTTTTTGCAAGTAAATTGGATCACTTCATATTTGCCCCAGGCTAAGACTGTGTGGAAAATCAGGATCTTTGCTTTGGCTGACACATGGCAATTTATTAACCCACTGTAATTCAGCAGCATATGGGCAGGAAAGGGAAAGGAACAGCACCCTGGGAGCACCTGGAGGTCACAGAAACTTGGACTGAGCTGAAATTTGGAGCTACTGAGAATAAAAATTCCGGTGACCTATCTTCAACCTCCTGGATGTTGAAAATCAAAAAACCTGTGAGCCAAGATGGGCTTAAATGCTCGTGTTCACACTTTCACAATGTTTGTCCTATGAGAAGGTGACACCTGGTTGTGCTGGCACACTGCCTTCCTGTGGACCCTGGCCACTGCCCAGGCCCCACATTTGAGTGAATACAAACTGCAAGATCTGTCTTTCACTATCAGCATTGCTAAATTTTACTGACGTTCTTAAACCACACAAAGTACCTCTGAGAGCATTAGGCCTATGGATTTTCCCTGCAGAAGCTGGATAAGGTGAGAAACATGAGTGTCCTGAGCCAGACAGAAAATAACTTGGCAGAGCCTGGGGTAGAAATCAAGTCTGGGAAGTCTTCTGCTCCCCCCCCCTCTTCTTCATCTCACTACATTTTCACATGCTGAAAAAAATTCCCCTCAAAGGCATCTGTGGAATTTCTTCAATTGCACTATATTCATCAGCTAGCAATTTAAACAAGAAAGCTCTTGCAGAAAAAAGTTATTAGGCTATTAGGGAATAGGTCAGAGAGTAAATTTTGTCAGGGAATATGTTTAGAGACTTTTTTGTTGTGATTATTTCTGCAGCAGATTCTTGAAATTGCCAGACACACTATTTTCCTCCCTCTGCCAGATACCCAGCAGCTTGTGACCCAGATGCAGCATTGCAGACCCCAAAAGGAGACACAGAAAACTGTCTCTGAACAAGTCCATTTTGTAGCTACTTGACAAATGTTTAATAATTATCTAAGTAAATCAGTGTTTGCTATGTACTGCTCATGAAATGAAGCCCAGCTACAGATTTAAGCCCCTTGAAATGTCAATGCAGAATCTCTCTGACAAGTTGTAGTGATTTTCCAAGTGATCCATCTATGTATTTGCTCAGAACCGCTTAGATTGGACCTTTTTGGGGGGAAAATTACTTTTTCAAAACCAGTTCTGAGAAGGCCAGTCTTGACTGCCATTTTTGAAATAGCATTATAGTGCTGAAGCTCTGGAAATAAAACATGCGTTTGCTAAATTCCTACTGCTCTTTACAGTAACACAATAGTTGTCTTCTCTTAAGGGGACTCTTAGTACAATAAAATCTACTATGGCTGTTTAATTCATTCATTCTAGAACACGTTGCATAGAACAGTGTCCAGGTGGTTCTTTGGTCTCAGTGGACTCCACAACCTCTCTGGCCAATTTGTTCCATTTTCTGTTTCCTGTTGTTGTTTTAGAACAAGCCATTAAGTTTGAATGAATGACATGGAAAATGCCTGATCAGAAAATCTGTGAACCCCAGGGGGCAAAAAACAGTGGAGATAGAACTTACAGACAGCAATAAATTGTAGGTAACTGAAGACCTGATTTTCTCACAGGTGCTCACACTCAAATTGGTTTTGGCTTCAGTTAGGGTTGTGGGTGTTCTGAGCTTCTGAAATCCATCCTCCCAAATTCACAGGCAGGGGATTGCAGCACTAGCTCAGCTCAGAATAGCTCTCAGGAGGTCTGACTCATGGTCTCTTGCTCTAATTGCCAGACGTTGCAGGGTTTGCAGGGAAATTACTATTGTTATTCAGGAAGGGTGTATTTAACTGTATATATAGATCTGTACTCTTGACTAGTGTAAATTGCAGCTCTTCCATTGACTTCCATCAGCTGAGAATCTTACCTTTACATTTTAGTAACAATTCACATAAAACTATGGCTATTTGAAAGAAACTAGGCTTGCTGGTTGTTGGTTTATGATTCCCATCACTGCTAACTGTCCAGTCCCAGCAAGTATGTATAAATAGACTTACCATCATGTTTTCTAATTAATACCTGCCTTTTGAAATTAATTCGCAGGTATGATGATGATTCTTTCTTGATGCTGCAGCTAGTAATCATCACTGGGAAGTAATGAGTGTATGAGCAAGGGTGATTAGAAAGGGAATTTAATTTCTTCTTTTTTTTTATGCCTTGTATGTGGATTCACTGTTTAAAATAGCAAGATGAACCTCCAATGAGGAGAGCATTCAGGCTTATTGGGAGCACACACATGTTCCTAGCAGTAGTTCTTTAAGCATGTGAATAGCTGCTTGCTGTAAATAATGTCCCAGTTACAGAAGTGAGGACTGATGCACTGAAGGGCATTCTGTAGCTGGAAGCCCACAGATCCTAACCCCTTGCTTGTATTTCTCATCACATTGTAAGAATACATACAGCTATTAATTGTTTGTACTAAAATATGGTGGCTTCACCATTTTCTTGGATGCTTTTTGATGTGGTTCCTATTTCAAAGTAATAATCCAATTGCATACTTTCTTCTGGGAGAAAAAAATGGTTATTTTGTGCAACACGAAAGCAAATGCTTGCTAATGACATAATGCAGTTCACTGTTGCATGCAGTACTTGGTTTTTGCTAAGTTAGTCCTGGAAACTTGGAGTAAAAGAGAAATTTTTAACAGCTATCTGTAGCAAATGCAGGCATAAGAAACCGCTCTGCAAGCAAATTCTGATTAACAAATTACTGCCACTTCTTCCCTCTTCCTCACATGGGCATCTTCAGCACAGATTGCGTGGAGGGCAGATAAAGCAGCTGCAGAAAAAAAAATCCCTCTCATTCCAAAGAGGTCAAATGTTGAAGTGATGCTGCTTCCATCCTAAGTGAAAATATGGTTCATCTAGAAAGGGACCAGCATTGTTTCCACAGGGTATGGTTTTATTGCTGTTGACTTTCCCTTTTTCATGTCAACTTCAGTGTACAAGTATATCCACACTTCTTTTTTTTTTATCCTCCTCTATTATACAACAAAAGGCAAGATGTACTTTGTACTGACAGTTGCTCTGAGAACAGCATTTACAGATTGTTGTAGTTACAGCAAATTCAAAGCTGGAGTGTGATGTCTCCTTCTCTATTGCAGATGGAAGGACTGGCTTGGAAAAAAAATTGACTTCTATGTCATAACAAACCAAACCTGAATCTGATTTTAAGGAAAGCTAAAATGTATGAGATTTGAATCTTGTTAAAACTCACCAAAAATAAAATCCTCATAATTAATTTTTACTAACATAAAACACGTATGTGTGTCTGTGTTAAAACTAATTCTTCCTTGAACTTTTGTTACTGGTTGTTTTTCCTCGTGTTAGTGACTCCTGATGAAGGAATGCAAAGACTTTTAAATCCCTGTGGAAAGACAATAAATCAAAAAGTTAGTTTAAGAAAATTTCATTACCATCTTGTATTCTGCAAACCTTCTAACAAATTTCGCTTATTTACAAGGTTTGGGCAAACAGCCTCACATTTTCCAGCATTAATCAGAACAATTCAGGCTACAATCACTTCTGAAACAGAGAAAGGGATCTTGGTGTCTGAGTAGGATCTCTGGGCTCCAGCTACCACTCTAGAAAGCAAGCCTCACACAGGTTTTGCCACTGCTGTGAGCCATGTGGACATGTCTCCAACAGCATGCCAAGACCAAGGTGGCATGAGAGGCCTCTGTCTGACCACCAGAATAGTTCTGAAGGTGTGTAGACAGGAACTGTCACTAAAATCGCTCCATGGAAGGGGTTGCCATGGTTCAGTTTTTCCTCCCCACCTTGCCTGATCAATATGTTCTGATGCTTTATAACATTTTTTCTTGACCTACAGAATGTTCATATCATTCCTGACCTCAAGGAGTTTTCTGTGAAAGGTCTCTCTGGATTTATTTTCTGACTTTTACAAGCCTTTGTAAATTTCTTCTACACCTTGATCCTGCAAGACAAAACTCTGCTTCCAGATGTAGTTTTTGCTTTGATTCATTTGGGATACATTAAAAAAAAAAATCAAAATTAGGAGTTCAGTCCTTCAGCACTGGGCTGAATTCCCAAGCTCAGTACATTTGTTCTTCTCTCTTTGCTCATTATACACTCTGTGTTCAGCCTAGCACCACCTAACAAGCAGTCTTCAATCCCTTATGTAACTCCTGAAAACTCTCGCTTTCTCAAGGCATTGAGAAAGTTGTGGTCTGAGAGCAGAATAATATCTGGGCTTTCCTAAATTTCTCTCCAGTGATGACATCTCTTTGACCTTAGAGAAGTAGTTGGATCTAAGTGCCCTTGGATTCAAAAACATTTAGGTCATAAGAAACAAGGCTGCTGTCCCACATGTCTGTCAGGAGAGAGTGGTGAGCAGAAAATGAGCCATAACTTGGTATGACAAGGTACAGGGTTTTGTTTAAAAGAGCAGGAAGACCTTTCAGTCTGGTATGGATTTCAGGCAGAGTCCAGAGTGCAGGCAAGTTTGAAGGTTCCTGTGGAACTGTACTTGCAGAGCAATTACCAAGTCAGTGTCTGCAGAAATCTCTCCTGAACCTGATTCTGATCCCTGTCTTTCTTCACACACAGAGTGATGGTATAGAGCATATGAATTGCAGGAGGACAGCAAATTAGGGAGACCTGTGAGCACAGGGCAAAATTCAGAATGTTTTTGCCTAATTGGAGAAAAATTGTGATTCATGAGAGACAAATACAACCACCTGCGCTTAGGAGTAATTGTCTGCCACAACACAGAGCGGGGAATGAGCGATTGGAAAATTATATTTAATTAACCTGGGATATGGAGAAGAACTCAACCTTAATGCCAGTTAACAGTGTTGCAAAAAGGACAAGTACTGAAAGAAAACATGTAAAAAAGAATAGATGTTACAAGCCACCTGAGATATTCCCTTTTTCGGTGCTTGTAAGGCATCAGTTGATTCACTGTATTCATTTTCAGGTACAGAATGTGAAAAAAATAAGTGTGGGAATTCTCAGAGTCTGAATATCATTGCTATTCTAATTGATTGAAGTGACAAAGTTTAATGGATAAATTCTTAAAGAATTTAAGTAGCTAACTTGGATGGTAACTAACTTGGATGTTCTCAACAATTAGCAGGTCTTGGAAGGACTGAAAATCCTCTGAATCTGCCTGCTCTGCATAATAGGCTACTTGGGCTTTTCCAAAATATATAATTGATAAAGCTGGGGAAAAGGGAGAATTCCACTTAAGGAACATTCTTGTTTCAGCAGAAGCCCCATTGTCCTTCAAGAAAAAAGAGGGGAGTAATAATTTAATTTTTCATCATTTTCTTTTGATATGTATATTACTTTTCACATCTAGAGTTAATTGGTTTAAAGTGTGATTCTGGTCTCTGGCACCACAGGAGTTCTATGTTTATTGTCACTGTTTGGTTCCAAGAGCAAGTTTGAAAGGGAATGAACAAATAAAGACAAATAAATCTACCTGTCAATCACACAAATTCATCTTTAGTCAAGATTGGCTCCTTTCTTTCTGAAATTACTGTTATCACTACAAGTGTCATTCTTCATCATGCTTCTTATTTTACTTATTACTTGCCCTCAAAGGCACTGAGTGTTTTTCAAGAAATCCTTTTCTTGTGCCATCTTATCATGTACAGCTATCTTGACCTCTGGGTAATGCATGGCAAATAAAATTAGGATGTAACCTTGGGAAAACCTTATCTTAAAGTTATAAGAGCCATGCATATCTTCTGCTAGAAGATATCTAGCAGAAATGGAAGAGACACCTGTGACCAAAAAAAAAAAAAAAAAGGCACGATGGTTTTAGAAGGTTTTAGAAAGAAGGTGGAGAGAAATCTATGGGAAGGGGTCATATCAGCACCTGTTTTACCTTTGCTCTTAGCATAAAGTTTATACTTTCATTGATGTCCAAACCCCCTAATGTTACAGGGTCCTTGTGTGACTTTTGTGTACAAAACCCAACTTGAATGAGGCAGAGAAACAGAGACCACTGGTAAGACCCCTTATGTGAGCAATAGGAAAATAGTGGTAAATCTGGGTCTTCCCAAGTGCTAGAGACTCTGTGTGTCAGCAGCCAACTCTGTTTGTGAGGCTGCACAGCTAAACAACACTGCAAAAGGACAGAAATTTTTGCAGCAATAGATGAGCAAAACATTAAGGATATTTAAATGTTTAATTACCTCAGAGAAATTGTTCCAAATCTCTGTTGTGCTTCTTCTGGGACAAAGCTCCAGAAACGGAGAAACTGCAATTCCTCACAGATCCCCTGAACTGTGTATTTAAGAAGCTTATTCTAGACATTGGTCAAAGTGGAATGTGACACAATATCTTGATTCTCTGAGAGAGTGTGCAGGGATACAAATAGAGTACAAATGCATTTTCAGCTCTCCTGGTCAAATCAGAACCCCTTCCTTTCCCAGTAATTGGATTATAAATTTTACACAGTAAATTCTAATAAAACGGAATACATATCATTAAAAGTATTAGTAGGGCTGTGATAAAGTTGATACAGGAATTGCTAGATAAAAGATGAATCAGAAGTTTATGTTGAATATTGAGGAAGAACTTAAGACCATTAGCTCCCAACCAGTGGTTTATGAAGCCCTTCTGAGCTGTCACTACCAACAATTTGAGAACAAAATGTTTTAATCTACAATTCTTTTTGAACTGAAAATTTACAAAGAGCCAGTACTGCTGTTAGTGCTAATGGAGATGAAACCAGAATAGCACTAGGTCAGTACACTATGATTCGTGGTGCTCCCACTTTTGCTCTTGGCTGAAACCATCCCAGATTAGATGAAAGGGCCTGTGCCTGTGCTGGCAGTGCAGTGCAGTGCTGGGGGTGGTAGGGGTAGCTGCTGCACTGTAAGAAGGCACGTTGTTCAGAGGACATATTAAATTAAGCATCTGTTTGGTTGCCTATGTGGAAATTAAAGATCCCAGGACAAGTTTTTAAAGGAGTGGAAGATAAACCAAACATTACCTTCAGAGCCACTGGTTTATTCAAGCATCAAACTCATTACTTTACAAAGCTTGTGGGAATACTTAAACAGTGTACGAAGTACACTAATCCATCCTTCCTTTCTTCCTTTCTTCCTTTCTTGCTTTCTTGCTTTCTTTCGTTTTTTATAGTTTCGGGTTTTTTTATTACCTGGAACTGTGCAGGTTACAGAGTCTCTCAACTCCATCACAATGCTTAGCTTAATTCTGAGCAGACTGAAACCAATTCAAAGCCAAATCAAAATATATCTGGAGCACAGAGGAGTTTTCAGGCTGAACCAAGAGCTTTGCAGACATACTGGTGTCATTTGTCTTTCTGTGTCTGTGATTTGAGAGCAGTGATATCATCCACGATCACAGCTGCAGTCTCCAGCCTGTCCTGTCCCCCACACTCCCCCACAGCTGAAGTGCTGGCAGGTATTTGAGAGCCACTTACAACACGTTTCAACTGCAGGTGCTGAGTACAAGCCAGGTGGCTTCATTTCCTATCAGCTTTATTTCAGAGCACCTGTCCAAAATCCTGTAAAACCTGTAAAATCTCAAAACTGAAATAAGATGATCTTGACCTTCCTTTATGAGAGAGTTTTTTTGTTTTGGTATTTGTGACAGCACACTTGCATTCTGTGGTGCAAGCATCCAAGCATAAAGGCAAGTGGGAGTTATCTCAGGGCTCAGTTCAAAAGAGAGGCTTGTTTGGGGGAGCAAATGGCAGAGGAGATTGTGGAGGATCCTGACATCTGATCCTCCTAAAATCCATTGGTTTTATGGATTACTTTTAAGTAAGAATATCCTGCATATTTGGAATGTCAAAGGTTTTATTGTCTATCTTCTAAATAATGGATATAGCTTTTCAACAACTTTAGGGCAATTTTTAATTTTAATATGCACTCCTTGAATTTTGACCTGCAGAGCAATATGTAGCCATTCTAAATTACAGAACATTATAGCACTTGGTACTTTTCATAATAGAAAATCATAGAAGTTGAAAGAAAATATCCATAAAAGTTAATTAAATCAAGAAAGGTATTAATATGAGAATACCTAATGAATGAAGTCATCAGTATCAAGGAAGCAGGATACTCACTATGTGGAAATAAAACTCTTTAGAAGACATAAAATACATGAGATTTGAGAAGAATTCTCTCCTTAGATTGGAGAGATAACCCTTGTACTCTTCTGTAGGTCAGATCTTTTGGAATATAAATCACAAAACCTTCTTTGGCTATAACTGAACTATAATTATTTACTGCAACTGACAATCTCTTCCTGATACTTTTTGCAGTGAGCTAAGTATATCTTATGAAACAAAATGAAATGATAGGTTGCATCTAGGTATAGTTTTATGAGTTTGAAAGTTTATTGTCTGAAAAATACAGCTGAAGGATCCCTAGAAGCAACTATTTCTCCTCAGCATTGTCTAAATTGTTCCCATCACATAAGAAATTACATGGAACATGTTTAAAATATTGGACTGGTCCAGAAAGAAAAACCTTGGCAGTCTTAGTAGTAATATTAACCATTGAATATTATAATGAATATTAATTCATTAGAATTAAATGGGATTTACACTGCTGGATGGGAAACTAGAGTTACTGGCAGCATCAAAGGAAATAAAGAGTAAAAGAAAGCAATGCAGTTTACCCAAAACCCAAAATGTGTGGCAGAGGCATAAAAGTATTGTTAATACTGTAGATCCACACATATCCTTGCTGGAGTGGATAAAAGGGTGTGACTGTAGATTTGTAAGCTAAGAAAAGAAATTTCAGGGGAGTGTCTCCTTCAAATATCTTCTAGGCCCAAAGAAGTTTGACAAAGCTTGGGTCCCACTACACTTTGTGTGAGAAGAACACCTGCAGAGTAACTGTAGGCAGGCAGTTCCTGTTGTACTCATTAGAATTGCTCACGTTGAAGCACAATCATAGAAATAATAAGATTTCTTGATGTGTATTTATTTCCCACTGGTACACTCTGTTGCATGATGATAGCTTTGCAGTCACAGTGTGCTTGTTCTGCTTGAAGAAGCACATTCATTATAAGCTCTTCTTTTCAGATGCTTATAAATTTCTGGAAAAGACTAATTCTTTGGCCTGACATCCTGACATTTCTTTTGTTCCCATCAAACAAAAGGTGCTGATTGTTTTCACTCTATTTCTTTCTGTATTTATTAAAACATATTTGTTGCTTTGGGGTTAACAAGAAAATAAAACACACCTAGTTGGTTATCACATATTCAAATAATATTTTGATTCATAACTCAAACTATACTGAATTTTAACATACTCTGTCTTAAGTGGACATAATCAGGATAAACTGTGGAAACCTGAAGAAAATTGAAACGAAGCAAGCTAGTGATCAGAAAACTCTTGTGCTAAATTTCATGTAAACTTGATCCAGGATTCAGCCAGTTTCAGTCTTTCTTTCAAGTCATAAGCATGAAATTTCCATTTTTACAGAGAGCAAATTTTGTTGACTTAAATGAATTGAGCATTTATCTTATAATCCCTACTAAATGGTTTTCCTGAAAAACTGAGGCAGATTTTTGAGGCTGAGTATGGCTTTCAAAGTTTGGCTCTGCTGGCTATTCATCTGTCCTCACTTGCTACAGGGCTTAAATCCTGATTTCCAATAAATGCTTTGCGTGTCTGCCACCACTGACATGTCTGGAGCATCACTCTCTGAAGCACCTCAGCAGTTGTTTAAGAGGTGTCATTTAGCCTGTCCTAATATTAACCACTCTTAACCTTCTGCACACAGCCCTCCTTCCTCTCAAGCCCCACTAGGGTGTTTAGATGAAGGTGTGATTATCAGAGCTTTCACTCCAATCAACCTCTTCATGCTTCACAGCCCTGCATCGTGCAGCACACTGCAGTCTGTGCTCTGTGTGTGTGCCTGCCTCAGGCCTGAGCTGGGCATTCAGCAGCTAAAGGGAAGAAGAAAAAAGCCTGGCAGATTTATTTGGTTTACCATATCTATTCAAGGCTAATCTGCCAATTTCTCCATGCTGCTGCTATGAACTGGGCAATGTTTATTAAAGCAGGTGGAATTAAGTAGATTGAAGCAGAATATGCCAGATCGAACAAAACCTGCACCCAATTTTAAAAGTTTCTGTGTTTTCACCCCAGAGAAGCCAGGATGTGTACAGCTCAGGTTACCCCATCCATGACATTTTAAACAGCAAATTTAAATGCCTTGCACATTGCTCATGAAATCCTAAGGGGGAAGATTTATATTCAAATATATACAGTCATGCTTTTTAAAAGACATTAGACATTTCTCTTTTAACATGGGCTTCTGAATTGCACTTCTATATAAATGTGCTAACTCTATTGTTTCATGAAATGTGTAGAAGTATGAGTATTAAATTTTCTTCATGAATTCAGGGATACTCCTAGAGCTGGTATGAATTGTCATAGCTTTTCTGAAGTGAAAGAGACTATGATAATTTACAGCTGCTATTCCATAAATGTGAGTAGTACTTTTCAAAACTGTGTTCCCTGGCCCAGATTTACAGTCACCTGGGGAACAATTACTCTGTATTGTATATTTAGATTCTCATTGTCACATCTTTTCTGGAACTGAATCTCAGCAGTCACTCCCAGTGTAAAAATCCCCAGTATGTAACATGATGGTAGGCATGGTCCCACAGCATAGGAACAAAATAAAGGGAAATTATGCAATCATTTAGAAAAGGCAGTGAGGTCTGGTGTATTAGGAGAGAATCTGCACAATTACAGTAAGCTGATGTTTTACTATTGTCTTTAGTGGAATATACTCCTTGTTGGGGAAGTTCTGAAGGCTTATTGATGATCAATATAAAGTGTAGAAGGAGGCAAAAACGAGTCAGAATAAAAAGAGAGACTGTTGTGATGTAAGAAAATATCATGGATGTAATAAACTCCTAAAGGAAAGAATAAAGTGATGCCACCTCTCATTCCTTCCTGCCTTCTGAAAGCAAAGCTCAGATTCACGAACTTTGTCTGACCACAGAAAAGATAAAGAGACTGAATATTTATTTCAAAGAGTAGCTTTGAGAAAGCTTCCCCCATTTGTGAAGTCCAGGAATCTGGTTAAAGGTGCATATATCTTTGCTATGCACATGGACATTCACCCACAGGATTTTGTTTGACAAAGGGAGAGACTGGATATACAACAAATATGCAATCAATATATTATATGAAAGTCTCTTGGTGCAGAGAAATAATAAAATACCCACTGCCCCAGGGTGTGTGAATGGGAGGTATGACTTTTGCGCCTCCTGTGCTCGTCAATTGACTAAATTTCTCTTCCTACCTTACAGCCCTGTGACAGCATTCTGAATTTCACTGAGCCACCTGCTCTGTGTCATAAAGTTCCATCATGAGACAGAAATGTGTTCAACAGTTGGGAGTTACCGGTCTTGAATCTCCTAGACTTGAAGTATTCCCACAGAGATGGACCAATGCTTACTGAATGGAGCTTTGTTGTTTCTGGATGCCAGCTGCATCCTCTTGGTCTTTTCTGAGTTCTCTGGATCAAGGGCACCTCAAGTGGTGATATATTTCCTTATTCCACTAAACAAAGAACCTAACACCTGAAAGGAAGAAATCACTTTGCCACAGGTATAACAAGTTTTTAAAATGTTTGTTAGAAAGCAGTTGCACCATTACCCAGAGAGGCAGGGGACAAATAAAGTGAAGATGGTATAATCAAATCCTCTCCTAAAAATCAGTCCTATATACCCCCAGGGTATAATCTGTGAGTTCCATGTAGGGTTTTTCTTTCTGGTACTATTTAATTTAATTTAAGTTGTTAATTGTTCATTTCTATTAAATATATTGAAGTAGCTTCGCTTCTTTGACCAAATCATGCCTGGAGTACTACTATCCAGCTATCAAAGTTAGCTTGATTATAGGGTCTTCTAGAAATAGGAAGATGTGTTTGAAACCTGAGTTTTGAGGTTTTCTATCCCTGTTTTAAATGCAGTGGAAATCAGAGGTAACTGACCTATCACTAGCTTGGTGCAACTTCAGGTAGCATATCAGGTCTCTTATCCTTTTCTCAGTTTTAGCACAGATTTACAGAGGAGATCTGGATATTATCACTAAACTTGCAGCATCAGAGCTTCCTGTAGGTAGTGCAGAAGTGATTGCAATTCATTGCCAACTTCTGATTAGAGTGAGTTATGCTTGTAAAGCTCTTTATAGATCAAATGAGCTATATGAGCTTCACCAAGGCTAAGGTAATGTTCCTTGACTGTGGATCCCCTCAGGAACTACAGTATATAAAAGTTTTTCCTATTGCCACAGCAGTAACTTTTGGTGCTGAAGCAGACAGACAAGAAATGGACTTTCTCCTCTCTCCAGATCCCATTTGACCCTAGAGGTTTGGGATTAAAAATCCAGTCTAAAATTGGGGAAGAAAAAGAGATTGTCTGCTAGACTCTGTAAATCTGTTTCTAATAGATCATTGTCAAACAATGCCCACCTCTTCTTGCCCTTAAGGACAATGACAGACGTTTGTCTGTGCTTGAAAGGAAAACAGTGTCAGTTTCCCTATTAAGGAAAAACAACCGTAACTTTTCTGACTATCCCATTTTTGAAACGACACTGAATAGATCATCCACATCTGTGATGATCATGGCAAGCAAAGGAGGGACTGGCAGCACCAGGCAGTGATTTTCTGTAATGGAGGTAATCTGGATGCTTACAGTTCCAAAATGATTATATTATACATCCTTTCTACATAAACCTCATTTACATAACTGAAGCATGAAGCATCTTTGTGCTAAAGAAAGCTAATGTAAAAGACCACCAGAGCTTAGCTTTTGCCTAGCTAGCTTGCGTGTTCTTCCTCTCTCTGCTTTGAACATCTGGAACTGGCTGTGGACAAGAGTGACATTTCCTAAAGTGCTCTTCAGAGGAGCAGTACTGGGAATACCACTCCTTGGTCCCCTACTTTCTCTTTTTTTGCCTGTCAGTGATTTTTTTCCTCGCCATAAGCTCCTTTTCCACCCTTGCTTTCTCAAAGCACCTCTTGAACAAAAAAAGCCTTCCTATTCTTCCCCTTGCTACACAAGCAAATATCTTGCTTGGTTAATCATTTATCTACAGACTTCCTGTCACAACACCTTTTTGGTTATTTATCCCCTCATAGCGCTTTTATGAGATTTTATGTATCTTTCCAAGCATGAAATAAGTACATGCATTTCCAGGAAATATATTTAACAGACCAGTGGGATAGATATTCTCAGTGGGGTTAACAGCTCTATCCCATATTGGACTCATTATTCGAATGGTACAGGAGGCAGCTAGTTTTGCTTGCAATATTTTGATCTTCCTTTCTGGCTGTTATTTTTTAATAACAGTAATATATGAATTTTTAAACTTACTGAAAATATTCTGATAATAATTTTAACTGAAAATCCTAGTCCCCTCAAATATATGATTCCATACTTTTGTGTTAATAGGAAAGTACTTGAAGTTAGTGAGACTAAGCACTTTTTAGAAGTGTTTTTGTGATAATTGTGTAAAATAATACCCTCTTCACCATGAAAGAAGATACATTTGGGAATTTTCCTTCAACATGCATTCAAAACTTGTAAAGATGTTTTTAAATAAACTTCATGTTAGGATTTTTCAAACCAATTGCTTAAAAAACCAAACAAATAAAAAACCCCAAATATGACAGAACGTATCATCAATGTTTCCTCCAGTACAAGAAAAGCAATAATGGAGCTTTCAAATTAATATGCTCATTGGAATTTTGTCTACTAAAAATTTCAAATTTTCTTTCTGGAAAACAGGGATCTATTCTTCAAATAGCAAAACCAGTAGGAAAGAGGTTTTCCATCAGAGAAACATTTGAAACTTAGTCTGAGACAAATTATTACCTCCCATAAAGAGATGAATATTTATGCTCTGGGTGCCAAAAAAATGACTAAGTTACTGAAGAGCAGCTGTCTTGACACATCCATATTTAGTGCATGTACTCAGCCATAGGGGTCATCTCTGTTAGTTCAGCCTACGTTGCTTGTAACTTGTAAGAGAGTGTAAAGAGAGTGTAAGAGAGTCAAATGCTGTTTGAAAACGTAGTAACTTGTGTCCCTCATAAGTAGAAAGCTGTGGTTTGATAATTTTTTTATTTTTATTTATTTTTTCCCTTGGGAGAGTGAGATTCAACTCACTGCCTGCTTGGATTCTGGTGTTCTACTATGGGCAGTTAAATTTCCCTGGCATAAGGAGATGAATGTAAGACTTTTCTACCATGTAACTAGGCCAAGAAAGCTTGTCCTAATGCTACTTATACAAATATCCACTCAATCATCAACACCCAGAATCCTGGAGTGTATCTTTTACTCAATATTTAAGCATCTCTCTTTTTCATCATTTAAGCATATACTTAATTTTCAGCATTAGTTTAAGCTTTACTGCTGTCAATAGGAGAAGAGGATGTCACCAGATGCTTTCCTGAATGAGGGTTTTTTCTCAGCTAACTTTGCCATCATAAATGTTTTTTCTAACATGGGAAAAATCTCCTTTTGGGGGTTTTCTGAGTCCTTACTTGTCCTGTCTGTTGTTTCTTGGGAGAAGAGACTGACCCTTGCCTCATTAAACCCTCCTTTCAGGTGGTTGTAGAGAGTGATAAGGTGTCCCCTGAGTGTCCTTTTCTTCAGGCTGAACACCCCCAGCTCCCTCAGCCACTTCTCACAGGTTGTTTGTTCTCCAGGCCCTTCACCAGCTCCCTTGCCCTTCTCTAGATGTGCTCCAGCACCTCTATCTCTTTCTTGTAGTTAGGGCCCCAAAATTTAACACAGAGGTGTTGTCTCACCAGTGCTGAGAACAGAGGAATTACCACTTCCCTGGTCTTGCTGGGAACCTGGGAATATATCCCACCCAAGATTCAGTTAATGTTTTTTTTGCTTTCAGTGAGCCTTAGTGATGCTTAGCAGACCATTAAACCACATAGCCAGAAATCCACACAGCTTTGCCCTTTCAAACCTCTTGGTTATACAGCTCACGGTAGCAATATTTTTTTAAAAATGCACGGATTTAAGTACACAACTACTTTATTTTCTCATTCAAAAGTCTTTCTTTGGCCTCTGCCAGGCACTTGGGTGGGACCTCCTTTCAGTATCTACAGCAGCACAGCAGCTTTCCTTGGGACACTCCACAGTGCAGAAGGAAGAAGGTGCAGCTGTGCTAAGCAGAATCACACATCACACGGTGTGCTCTCCCTAATGGCTTGAATCTTTCCCAGGGCTTGCTGATGGGCAGAACACATGCTGAACCAGGGCTGTGCTAGCAAGGCTGGCCTTAATTATTGTGCAAGTGTTTATAGATTCCCTCTGCTCCTGGCTCCCCTTGGCGCTCCAAGGCATGTCCAAATATAGATAATTTGATTCCAGATACATAGAAATTGATTCCAGCCTTAAACCACAAGATAGAGATTGCTGTGAGCTTTGCATAAGAAGAACCAAACTCTTATTTATTTTACTTATCTTCTCTTTATTCCTTAATTCTGCTCAGTCTCCCCTTCATTTCAGTGTTCTTAACACATTGCTCCTTTTAAATCACTTCTGGGGGCTTCTGGTTATTAATTTTTTGGTTAATTTAATACAATAGTTTGAATTTGATTATCTGAGAGGCTATTACCCAGGCAGGTCTCCATGGTAAAGAGCAGAAAAGTTCAAGTCTAAAATGGGTTTGAATGTTGCACTACTGAATTCCTTTGGATAAATGTGGACTCTGTCCTAAAATTTTTATGCACTGCCAGTGCAACATGTAACTGATTATTTTTTTCCTAAGTCCTATTTTTTACATGCATACATAAATACGTACACTCATTTATAAATGTGCACTCACTGCCTCATAGTCTTCTTACAATGATAAAATCAATTCTCTTGGTATTCCCAGTTGGGATCAAAACCATATATGCCAGGCAGCTTCAAGCGGATTGGTGAGATTTCAGGTCAGGCTTTACAGACCAGATATATACATTTGGGACATTTATTTAATTATGCTAAAAGCACTATCCTTCATTGAAGCTATAGAGAGTCACAGAAGTTTCCAATCTACTGTAGATCAAGACTTTACAACAGAGTAGGAAGGTACATGTAAAGTGCAATTTTTGTTCTAAACATGTTTTATCCTCAGCAGATGTTTCTGTTCTATTATATCTAATTTCTGGAGAGATTTCAGTAGGAGCATACTCCAGAACCAAAAAAGAGTGATGTTGATGAAGCATTTTTGAAAGACAGAAAAATTGAGTGAGTGGTACATTCTGCACATTTCTGCAGGAGGGAAGGGACTAGGAAAGAACTTGCCCAAATGTCAGAAATACAGACACTTCTGTGAAGTCTGACTCTAAAAGCTTTAGCACCCAGAGAGTGTTAAGTTGTCACCTGCATGACATTGACTTCAAGTAGAATTAAATATTGCAGTAGATACTTTTCCAAGCTTACCACCAAGTTGCACCTCTGAGACAACTCAGTTCTGGCTGGGGATGTGCTCCAACCTCCTGTTTTGGATCTTTCCCAGTGGACATTATTGACTGTGTGGCACTTAGGTTGTAGCTCACTGAAAAAGAAATGTCAATGATAAAATGATTCTGCTAAATAAAAACCCATGAAAAGTTATTTCAGAATGAGAGGTCAGGTGACACATCACAAAGAGGCTACAAAGCACAAACAAAACTTGTCTAAACATAGACAACCCCAAGATTAAAATTAAACACCAAGATTAAACACAGACAACAGCAAGATCAAAATGACTCTGTCTGACTTTGGTTCTCTCCTATATAAAACAGAGGAGTGTCTAAATGACAAATGGTTAACTAAATTACTGAAGTCCCTGTCCTCCACCAGAGATAATGAATCACAACAGGGAATTAGAAGTAAGACCTATAAAAGCATGGTATTCACTTTCCTAATAAAAGATGATACTTTTGTTTGACTGTGTGTCTCTCGATTTGGTTTTTTTTTTTAACATTTGATGATACCCAACAAAGCACTGAGTTCATGTACAATTCAGTGGTTGATTTATTTTTCCTATTTATATGTATATATATATATTTTGGCTGCAAATTTTACCCTCTAGAATTATTTCTATTTGCTCTTATGGACGTAAATGGCAAATGTTGTGCATGACAAAACCTACTAAAATTGAGTGCCCACAGTCAGATAATTCCTCTAATAACTTTTCTCCCAAAAGTTATGAGACAATCACACAGCATATGCACAATGGTAGATTTGTAGTCATTATCTCCCAAATGTGTTTGTTAACAACTAGATTCTGGGCAAGCAACCCAATATGCTTGAGTACATTCTGGCTCAAGAACTACCAATGAATGTCATAAAAATGTTATCTTATTTCATCTGAGAGAGGTTTCATTTCAGTTTTTCTTTTTTTTTTTCCCAATTTCATTTTCCATAATACCTTCAAGCCACCGTTTTCACTTACTAGCTTGTTTGGGAGCTTGCAAGATTTGGAAGCAGAATGCAAAGTATGGGTAAGATCCATGTCATTTTTCTAGCATAGCATTGTTGCATTTCTGTAACATGACGTTGCTGTCTTTGAGCCTCCAGTAAATGAACATCACACTGTAGCTTAGTAAACAATTTTATGTTATACACTGCTGTAAAGTCTGCAAGGGAGTTAATTCCACAAGCAATCCTCTGAAGCCTGAAAAAAAGCATGTATGATCATATAAATACGTATATAAAGGCTTACTGAACCTAGATAGGATTAATTCTATACAGGCAGTGAGATCAATTTCAAAGATAACAGCTTTTTTGATAGAGAGAAGGGAGTTGTTTTGAGGTTTTTTGCACCAACTACATGAAAGCTGAAGGTATTACCCTAAGTTTAAGCTTGGGAAGACAGGTTCGGAATCTGAATTTCACATCAGTTTTATCTGAGACCTAGATAATAAGATACGTTTAAGGAAATTCAGAGTAGTTGTGTCTTAACATGGATGTATTTCATACCTATTAATAAGAATTTGGTGTGCCTGTGTGACTTTCTTTCATTGCCATTAGTGAGACTTGAAGATGTAACTCAGTAGTAAGGATTTGTAGAAGTAAGGATTATCCATCTTTCTTTTCAAATCACTTGGGGTTTTTATAACACTGCCTGATATTGCAGGACTCTTTTGGATTTAGTATTTAAAGACAGCTTTCCCACCATAATGAGATATGAAAACTTTTTCCAGTGATCCTTATTTATTCCTTTTTAATAATCATAACTGTCCAGAAATTATAATTTCATGTACAGAGCTCTGATATATATATTTACCTATGCATGCATGACAAGGCAGATGGATGTGAACAGTGTGAATGCCAGCACATGTACATATTCACACACTCACTAATTCAGATTAACACTTAAGGAAAGGGTTAATTTCTGCAGGAAAAATTGAAAATACTTCCATTTCTTTTGCTCTTTCAAAAAGCCAGTGAGAATTAATAATGGTCTAAATTGTGAGGCATGCTGTTGTTGTTATTATTGTTATTATTATTATTATTATTATTGTTACTTCCTGGTAAAATAGCACAGAGAATTGCAGTTTTTCAGCAAAGGTGAGAGCAAAATATTAACACACTGTTTAATAACTGACAGCTTACCTGTCTAATGAAGACCATGCAATAACAAAAAACTGCAGACAGACTCTATTCCTTGTAAATTATTCTTATGCTGTTTTAATTTATAGTAAACCATAGAACTGAAACTCCTTGGAATTCATTCCTCTGCAGCTGAAAATGTCAACTTTTTTACAAAACAAGGAAGCAGGTCACTTTAGGATAGAAAAACAGTGCTGAAGTATTAAATTGTAGAAAACCTGGTTTTGAATATTCTGTAATATTGTTTTGACTTATTTTTCCTATTTTTGCATCAATTTTCTTCAACTGTACTTTAAAAAGTTTTAATACAAAGTTTGTGGGGGGTTATTCTCTGTATGTCAAGCACTGTTCAAATACATAATGAGAAAGAATACCTTCACCAAGATGCTTTCAGTCCTACCCGGAATTTCTGAAAAGAGCTGGCTTCTACATCCCACAGCTATTCAGCAGCTCCTGTCATGGTTTTATTTAAACCCCTTGGGAAAATTCACCCCAGATTTTTTTATCCAAGAGGGATAAAGAAGGGAAGTACAACAGGTTGGGAGTTGAGCTAAAGGTACCTGATTGGAAGGTGCTCTCTAACACCAAAAGGATATTTAACTGCATATAAGTGTGATATCCTTGTAGCTTAGGGAGATTCAAGGTGCTGTATCCAGAGGCAGTTCTCTCTCCTCGTTTTCAAATAATCCACCACAGCTTCATCTATTACTGCTCCTCTTTGCAGCAGCAGAGTAGGTTTGAAGCAAACTGCCTGGTTTGAATGGACCACATCCAGAAGCTCCACTTTCAGTCCACAAAATGCAGCCCAACCCCACAGGCACAGGAGGGTCCAAAACATTTCTTTTGCCACCACACAGGTTCCTTCTCATCCTCTTTCCTATTGCAAGTAATTTTGGCAGAGGCATTTCCTAAGTAGAATATTTCCTCGCAGGGACTGTGCTGGTTGAATCTCATGTGAATTGTTTAAATTTACATGGGAAATGAAACAAGTCAAATTTCTGCTTTCCAAGATAAAATGTGAAGGAATATAAAAGGAACAAAGCAAGACAATATATCTTAGCTTATATTTTAATGATTCTATTTCCTTAAATGACATATACTAATCTAATAGCTTAAGACTGAGAAAAAATGTTTGTGAAACAGTTTCATCTTTATATTTTTTTTAATACTAACCAGAGTGTTTTTGTGGCATTTATGATATCATTAAGTGAGGATAGAATTTCCTGAAATTAAATAACTGTTCTTGCCATTTTTAATTTGGTGCTATTCTATTTTGTTCTGTTGTGTCTTAACTATTGTCAAATAAAGTGAATAGAAGTGACTTTGTGTATTAAGAGGACAATTTAAAAAAAAATTATATCAGAGGCTATTTCATCCTCTGTATCCCAAGTGGTTTATATTCAGGAGTTATTTTATCATTAAAATGGATTGACCCAGTTACAGAACAGTGGGGATCCATGCCAGGGGCAAGGGATACTGAGTAGTTGTGATGTGCCTGTCAGAGAGGTCTAATCCAAACCCCTTTGGACTCTATCCTGCGTTTCAAACATCTGTAAAAGCACATGCATGGATAGTATTTTTCACTACACCCAGAAAATCAGAAAAGCCTGTGTCTCTTTAATCTAAAGTGGTCTCTCTGAATTGGTTTTTGGCTGTGTAACTTTGTGGCTAAATTCTCTGTCTTTTATTGCAGAGGTGGAGAGTTCAAAGCCCAAGGGGTTTTAGTTTATTAGGAATGCCTCATATCTATTATTTGTGCAATTTCAAATAGATAGCTACATTTTCAACACCTAATTAATTTTGGCATCCAAGAGTACCCACCACATTTAACAAATATATTTAATCTTTCTTTTATTTAAGCACATACTCCTAGTTATAAATTCATGAAATATGAAGAAAAAAAATTATGCTTTGTATCAGGCACATCTGTATGAGCAACAATCACAGAGGTGAAAAAAAAAAGCTGGCTGGGCATACACAAACAAGCAGCTAACAGATATTTTGTATATCTATTAGAAGGAAACAAGAACTTTCTCAATTTGAGGGGAAAAACCCAATAGTTTTCCTGTAAAACCCTACACATATCTCACTTGTCAGAGAGCTAATACAAACCCCCCAGTAATACTGATGGAAAACTTTAAATGGCACTGAAAGGCCTTTAAATGAGGCCTTAAATCTCTTCAGCATGGGCCACTAAAATCTCCCATCCATCAGTTTGTGACTGTGAGCTTGTTTATTCCTTCCTGTTGTATTCCTGTGTGAACTACTAGCTTTAATGCTACTGAGGAAACCAATTATAGAATCATTCTTCCCCCAGCAGACGGACTGGAAACTGAGAATGAATAGGTCTGTGGCCAGAGGAAATGCACAGACATTGCTTGGAGTTGATGCCTCCCACAAAGAACAAGGTGCTGTGGGTTTTTTCCTCACTTTTTGCTGCAGTCCACCTGTTGCAAGAGAGAGGGGCAAAGGAGAAAATAGTTTCACAGTTCAGTATAGTGAATCTCGAGCAAATGAGCTCTAAACCAGGCCAGATGATAAGGAAAGCCAATGTATTCCTGGTCTGGAGTCTGCCCAGACCCAAAGTCCAGGTTGGCTGCAATGACCAAAATGGTATTTCTCTGCTTTTGCCCTGTTTTACCATATTTGCCATTCTCCTGAAGGAGTGAGAGAAGGTGTCTTTGTTCTCCATCACTGTCTGCAGATATTAGGTCACTTTGTGCTGTGGAGCAGGTGTTGTGCACACTTAAGAACCCGTCAGGACCCATAAAATATTTAGATCTGTTCTCATTTATGCCAGGCCTTATCTTCAATTTCCAAATTCACAGAGTGACAAGAAGTAACTGTGTACAGACCTAATGCAAGCAGCTTTATCTGACACAACTCAAAGAGGTGGAGATGCAGAGTGTCATTTTACCAATATCCAATAATGCTATGTATACCATAGCCACTTAGCAAGCTATTGCTCTTTTGAAAACGTATTGATTCCATGCCTCCTTCAAAGACACAGCAGAGAGATCATAAGCCCTAAAGGTTCTGTGGGTTTTCAAATCTCCTGCAGCTGTAATCCATAGAGGTACTCTCCAGAAGAGAGAGCCTTACATCATGGACCATTGTATCCCCAAAAAGGGGAGCTGAAGATGTTTGTTCTTGGATCTAGGCATGGCAGAGACAACAGATATGTAAGATAGGATATGGGTTTTACAAGTGTCATATAATTTTCATTCACTTTAATTCTGCTACAATACAAGAGCTCCTCCAAATTTGTGTTTTGAAAGGCATTTTCACATTTTCTAGCAAGTGCAGAAGCACAGTGAAGGAGACTAGTTTTTACAGGGAAATACACAATATCATGGTGCACACCTTGATGTCTGGGGACCCCACTTCTGAGCAGTGAAAGGCAGCTCACCTCACTGCTCTGTATCTTGTCTTTTCCACTCTCCATACATGGACAAGAGAACCAAACTTACTCCTTTTCCATGTCACTTTGAGATCTCCTGGTAACAAATGCTTTAAAATAACTGGATTCACCAAGAATCTCAGTGGTCACTCCACTGTGACACAATGCTGTGCTCTGTTATTCCCTGTGACAGTGATGTCTCTTTTAACCTACGTCCCCTAGGTATTTTGACTTCAATAAAAGCGAGTATCTTTAACCCCTAAGGAAAGCCTGTAATGACATGGGCTATCTTTAAAGCAGAGAGTGAGTTAGGGAATTCATGCTTTGTCAAACAACAATCACTTTCTGTATAACCTTAGTCCTTGGAAGTCCACTTGAGAAAAAAACACTTATGTTTTGTCCTAAATTGTAACCTTTTTTATAGTCCAGTCATTGTCAGGTGATATGCACAAAAGTGAAAGACATATGAGAACAAACCTGTGGTAGCATTATGATTCTTTTTGCTCCTTTGATGTTTGATTATGTTGGGCAGTTTCAAAATAAATTTAGCAAGAAGGTATATTCTGTTTCTGTAGGTTTTGTGAATGAAAAAAAAATACTGGAGACTTAGATCAAATTAGTCATTAATGAATCTACATCATGATATGGATGCACCAGTCTTAAAATTATGGAATCATAGTACAAACATGAGACAAGCAGTATCACTTTACCATCCCCAGATCAACCCATCCTTTATTTCAGCCTGGAAACTGCATCTCAGTTGACTGTGAGCCGACAGACCACATAAACGTGATGGAGGTGACCTTGGGTGAGTCACTTAACTTCTTTTTCCATTTAAAAAACTGATATTATAATAATAGCACTAATAATAATAACCATCTAATATGTACTTCACGGGGCGGGTAGTTTAATTAATGTTTATGAAGTACTTCTAGATGAGATCTGATGATGAAAGCACTGTGCAAGTGTAAAGTATTATTATTTTTTATTATAGCTTACGGCTATGTAATTGATGAAATAGTCCAAACCCAATCCCACACAGACTGACTTCTACACTATAAACCCTGATTATCTTCATGGAAAGACAGTTGATACTTGTCCTGATGACATTAACTGCATCAATGGTCTCTTTGTTATTATTTTTATGTTCCAGTTGTTGACATACACCTCCATTATCTTTTTTGGCTTCAAATGAAAATTATTTGCTCCACTAACTAATGAATGGAAGCAAAAGCTGGTTTTGGTATTAAATCATGGGTTTAGGTGGCAGCTATCATACTTTAATAATTTAAATTACTTGGGCCCATAAACATAATTTAAGCTTTCCTCAAACCTATGGGACGAAGCAGTGGAGAGTCCAGGCATCTTCATTTTTACCATGGTGGCTGCACGGGAAAGGCTGGCTCCACTTTAGCTGGGGAAGAGAGGATAGAGGCAGTGGACAAGGCAAATAAGTCTCCACAAAGTTCCTGACACCTAAGAAATGCTGGAGAGTGAATTAAGGGGCCAGACCATTCACAGCAGATCACATTCACAGAAGATGGAGTCCTGGTCAGGTCCTTTAGGTGATTTCTTCCCATTTGTTTGCTGGAGTCCGGAGGACTGACAGTGGCAACTTAGTGGCAACCTTAGGACAGTGGCAACCTTAGGATTGGTGGATCATTGCTCTTGGTGTCCCTCTTTGCCATATGGGCAAAGAAAAATTTTTAATTGTTATTACATGACCGAGATTTTAATTTACCAAACCACTTACAGACGTAACACAGGTTAACACTCTCACTTCCCAGAAATTTTGTGGAGGATACTACAGACATTGTTCAGGCACTGACCCACAAACAGCCGACATTCAATTCCTTATTCCTTCTGTGAACCAGAATTACTGGATTTCACCTGTATGGGGAAGATGATAGGAACATTAGAGCAAGTGATGCCGAAACCTTGACAGTCCTTCATGAGCTTAAGAAAGGTTTCTTTTTGGAAGAAAACTTTGGAATGGTGAAGTGTACCAAACTCTGGAATTAAACCAGCTAAGCCAAGTCCAGAACTGAGCCTTGTCCTCTATGAATGCACCAGCCTGCTTGGAAATGGTGTGTGAATCTCTAATACAGAGCTCATAGATCAGTCATGCAAACACTTTGTCTGGGGACACTTAAGGGCTTTTTCAAGGCAAAGAAGGATATGGAGAAAGATAGAAAATGACAGCCTAATCAGGGTTGTGAGGAAAGCAGACTTGAGTGCAGAGTAGAAGAATCAAGCTCTTCTTGACCTTTTATCCAGTTTGCTTTGACACTGAAGAGCTTTCAAAGAGATTTATCTTAAGACAGTAGCAAACAAAATCTGTGAAGAAGCTCCCAAGTGGCAAACTGAGTTCCTGACCTGTGTCTGATATCTTTGCTGTCTTATGGATTCCAGCTGCTTTGTGTGAACCTAGTGCCATAGAAGGATTCACAGAAATTACAGAGCAGAGCATTTTAACAGGAGACACTGCCAGGCATGCTGATGTTGGCTGAGTAATTCCTTCCAGCAGAAATGAAGAGTGAAGCCTACTGTTGCAATGTCAATTCCCTACTATGCCTGCACACCTGTAAAAAAAGTAGGATTTTGTGGTAAAATAAAGCTTCCTGCTCTTCCTGGGTGCAACAATGAAGTGTCATGATGGCTGTCAGTGCTCCTGGGTTGGCCTTGTCTTGATGTGCCTACAGGAGGACTCTGCTGGGGATGGGGGTAGGCAAGCCCACGCTTCACAGGGCAGCAAATTAAAGAGAGTGTTGACAGCACCCCTACTGTGACTGATGGTAAGTTTCTTTAAGGGTCACAAGATTTTAAAAATTATCTTTCCCCTACCACTTCTCTGTGTGAGGAAAAAATTATCTTTGTGCTGAAAATACACAAACAAATGAAGCTTTGCAGTCTTAGAAATGGCAAGTTACAGACTTTTACAGTCTAGTGTAAGTAATCACAGTGTTTGAGTTTGCTTGCCTTTTTTTTCTTTTTTTTCTTTTTTTCTTTTTTTTTTTTTTTCCCCTTTCTTTTTTTCTTTCAAAAGCCTTCATGTTTCTTTAATTGTCTCAATTTACCTGGGGTCTTGTCACACGAATTTACAATTTTCCTGGTGCCCTGTGTTCTCAGTGTTTCAGGGGCTCCTGGGAACTTTATTTGTGCTACCCAAAAGTTGGCTGAAAGGGAGCGAGGAAGGAGAAGATGGTTCTTTGTAATGTCCAATGGCAAGAAGTCCTGACACCCTGAGAGACACACAAACCTGTCTGAAGAAAATAAGTTAGGATATAGAAACTGTCATCCTAAGCACTAACAGTGCAAAAGGAGACAGGGGCTTGCTAGGGGAGCTTAATGAGCTTGTTTCCATGGCAACCAGTTTGCAAATCTATAACTAGCTGCAACCCTTGTTAAGAAAAACTTATTAACAAAGATCTGTCCCGAAATCAGGGGAGGTACCAAAAGGCAGTGGCTTGCAAAGCAGTTCTAACTGAAAAGTTCCATTTCCCACTTACTGTATCTTCTTGCCCTTTTCACTGTACTGATCTCCTTCCAATCTCATAGATTCTTTCAAAGGCAAGGAGATTCAGAAAAGGCTACATGCAGATGTGTGCTACATATCTGCTAGGAAGAAAACTGAGAGTTTGAAGAATGCATGACAAATCTTTCTCCATTCTGTATGCCCTCGTGGACAACAGGATTTAAACCAATTGGCATTCAATGTCCCTTTCTTCTAAAAATGCTAGGAAATCAAATAGAATTTTAATTTTACAATCATGTCTGTATGTAACCCTAACCTCTTTTTTGTTCTCTTTGCTTGCTTTACTCTGCAGAGTTGGTAAACTCTTGCATTCTCAAAATCCTCTGCTGCTTTTCAATGTCAATTCCACTCAATTACCCCCAAGTTAAAGTGTCATAGAGAAGTGCCATATAAATGATGGGCTTCCAGTATTCAAGTACAAAACTGAAAGTTAAAAGTTAGGACAAGAATTCAGCAAAGGAAAGAGATCTGGACTACGTATCTCTTACTCTGTGTCAGCTACCCCTGCCTTGGCTTTCCCTGCAGAAGAGGATGTGTTCCCTTGCAGAAGGATGTGGGCAGATCCATGGTTATATCCTGGAGTAGCTGGGGCCTTGCAACCTGGGCAGCTGCAGGCAACTGTTGAGGTAATGGCCAAAAGCAAATTTCTGCCTTGCCCCTGGAGAGAGTCTCATCATAGCTCAGATCCAGAATAGCTCCCCTAGAAGAGCACAGAAAGCCTTCCAGTGGCGCAGGTAAATCCCCTTCTGTTCTTGCACAGGTTCATTTGGCACCCTCTGCCAACATTGTCAATCAGTTGCAGCCAGAGAAAAAAATATCTTTTTGCATCCTGTATTTGATGGAGAAAAAATCCTCTGTCAGGTTTCCTTGTTCCACTCTCAGCATGAATCTTTGCTTTCTGCTTTATTTATACAGGGAACTCCCCTTGGCTTCAAAAGGGCCCTCTCTCCAGAGAGAGCACTCCCATAGCAGTTGTGGAAGAAGCAGCTGGGCCTTGGATGATTATTAATCAGTAGCTGTAATTATATAATGAATATGGGAGCTGTTATGCTTCTGCAGGACACTGTGCCAAGCTTTTAGTCCTCTGACAATTCAGCTGTGGAGCTCTACACTTCACTATCTAGTCTGTGGGTTGAGTTTTGCCCCTTAGAAAGATAATCAGTCAGACTTGATCCAAATTTTGTTTATTTTATTTTTATTTTTATTTGCATCTGTATTAAAGTTTGTCAATAGTTCCTGTTGTTTCTGCAGAGAAGTGTTTAGTCTTGACTAGTGATCATCACAGTATTTTTTTGAGCTCAAAGACAAAGTTGTAGAATTTGTTCTAGAAGAGAACCTAGTGGTGGTCATGCCACGTCAGGAGGAAAGACTGCCCACATTAAGTGACATTACATATTAATGGACCTCTTGATGGACCTCTTGATGGCCTTTCTTACATCCTGTATCCTTTTTCTCTTGATTTCTGCCATGGTCAATTCAGCTGAGGTTGCAGGACTGTGTCCCTAATGCACAGCCTCACAGAAGTACCCAATGTCTTGCTTCAAAACTCCTACAGAGGTCAGCAGGCTTTCCTAAGGAATGTGACATGCTGGAGAAAGGAGCCAGTGGGACAGACAGTCTGCAATATCCAGGACTTGCACAACAGCATGGGGAATTAGGACCAATGCAGGTTCTCCCCCATGGCTAAGGTCACAGAGAAAATTCATTTCAAAGAAGAGATTTGAACTTGTTTCTCCCAAGCCTCTGAGTTATTGCCAAGTGCAGGGGGATGAGCACTGAAAGCACACACAGACCTCAGTGCTCACTCATTTCCAGGTGGGCCCCCTCCATGTGCCAGCATGTTAAGAAATATTGCAAGCTCTTTGCAGGTATGGGCAAACAGGTCTGCAGAGCTCTGCAGGGACATCTCTCCAGCCATTTCAGCCTGTTCCCTGAAGGTTGGCTTCATGGGAGAAGAGTTGTGTCAGAATTAGGCAATTTAGGCTCTTGGGTAGTTTTCTCCAGGTGTTCCAGACAGAGCAAACCATTTTGCATGTGGTGTCCCTGCAGTGGCATCTTCATGGCTTAACAAGGACAGGATTGAACTCAGTGCCAAGTTTATTTGCTGGTTTCTGACACACTGGCAGGTTTAGCTATGACTTGGAGGGACATGAACCTTTTTGCTGACTACTTGAAACATGTACTGCAGGTCTTGATATATGTTTTCTAGAGACAGGCAGGCTGATATCCACATGAAGATAGAACCATCAGTGCCAAGCAGAATTAACAGTGGCTGGAAAAAGAAAGCCAGTCACAAATTTTCAGCATCTGAAATGCAATTACAGGACAGTATGCTTACAAAAAATTGTTGGAGCAACCTAGTGAATCAGAGAATTGACAATGTTCTGTCTTCATTTCATTTTTTCTTAATATATGGAGACTTATTTTATTAGGCAAGAAGGCCTCCCTGTTTATGATGCTGGTTGCTTTTGTTCCCCCTCTGTATTTGTCTTGGTTTAGGGCAAATTCAGGAAGGAAGGATTCTAAGGGGTTTCTTCTAGAAAGCAGATTCAAGTGGCTTCTTTCTTAATTGGTTCAGGAAAAGATTTTTTTGGAGAAAAGTGGAAAAAATGTTTATTTAACAAGTATTCACAAGCATAAAAAATGAATAATATTGAACAATAAAACCTCTTGCTGTTGTGAAGAGGTGGTAAATTCAGAAAGTCCTTGTTGTAGGGTGTAGCTCAGATCAGTCTCTTATCAATCCCTCTAGTTTCTTATCAGACCCTCCTGTGCTGGAATGCAGCGTCCCAGCCCCTGTGGGCCACAAGTGTGAGCCCCCGGTGTTTTTCCAGGTTTTAAGCCCAGAACAGGTTTGAACAGTTCTGAGAAAAAGAAAAGCCACAGTCTGGGGAACTTCTCTGCCTCAGCTAGCTAAAAGCTAACCAAAAAGCAAAGGAGATCTCTGTCCTGCTGTCTGTCCATGCTGCAGACAGCACAGTCCAGGAGAAGTAATAAAATGCAAGGGAGCAAGTGCAGTTTCTGAAAACAAACTCCATGCTTTTCTCTCCCCCTTCGCTCTCAGAACCAGTCTTAAAGGTGCAAAACTTAACACCCAGCATGAACAGAACAGATGACTGGGGATACAAGCATCATGAAGTCACCCCAGGACACCTTCTCAGAAAAAGGAAACAATTGAAAAACATAAATAACCTGATGATGTCGTGATTCAATATTTGCAGTGAAGAGTCTGGGCTGATAGTACTTTTTGCAGAACAAAGAGGCAGACAAAACTCGATGAATACCCAGAATGGCTGAAGCCCAAAGTATTTTGGACTCGGTTGCAGGAATAAGCTTTTAATTGGTGTTGAAAAATAAACTGGGAAAAGAAAATTAATAAATAATAAATATGTCTTGTGGCTTCACAGCAAGAGGTTTCTTGTTTGGTTGCTTCCAAAGAGGGCCAGTACATCGTGTTCTTCCCACACAAGTTCCAAACAACTTTGTTTGGACTGAGAAATTTAAATCCATGTTTCTAAAACAAATCTATCTAAATATTTTTATATTAACAGCAACACAAGAAAACCCAGGCTGCCTGCCCTTTGTACACAGCAGTGATGTGCTACTGTTATTGTTGCCATTAATTTCAGCTGCTATTATTGCCAGTGACAGCAGAAGCCAGTCCATGGCCACTGCATCTCATCCTCTGCTGGGGGAGACCATCCCTGCTCCAGGCAGGCTGTAGGATAGAGATAGAATAGAAAAAATTATCCCCACAATTCTGCAGACTTTTTAATAAAATGGTGACAGAACAATCTTACTGCAAACTCAAGAAACACCTCTCAGGACCACAGTCCAAATAAACACACAGTGGTATTTGCATGCGAATGACAGGTGTAGAACTACAGGCTCAGATATTAAAAAAAAAACATAACACAAAACAAAACACTGAAAAACAAACAAACAAAAGAAAAACCCAGAAAACCACTCACACAAAAAAACTAACAAAGCACTTAGTCTGCTTAAACAATTGAGAAAAAAAATTAAAAAGAAAGGTCACTTAGTCCTTCCACTGAAGAAGCCAAAAGCTAAGACTTAATCTAACTCTACAGTTTTTAAGGTCCCCTTAGAGTCCAAGTTGCGTTCAGAAGAAATGACATTTACTGATCAACTACATTTTTAACACATAAAATGGCTGCAGGGCAACAGTGATGTAATTCAGTTGGTATGGTGAAGTGGGGAGTGATGGAGTACAAGTATCACTACATACCCAGGAGTGTATTTATCTCTCAGTTTTCCTGCAAGCCCATTTTCTCTCCAGTTGTAAAAGTTCATCTGCTTCTTAATAAAATCAGTAAATTAACAAGAATAATTCCATCTCCTTTATTAAGAAAGCTGTAAGACATCTCATTTATTCTGAGTGTTCCAGGCATGAAACTTAAGAAAAATAATTTACTAGAGATGGCTGGATCTTTGGAACAAAATGCTTTTATCTTGAAAGGCAGGCTGATTTTTCCAATTAAATATTTAGCAAAAAGTTGAACGTATTCCTATTATTTTTCAAGCCTTATGAAAAGTGTTACTCCATTAAAAATTAAGATTTTAAAAATGATATTGAAAGTGATTAGCAGGAGGGAATATATCCATAACCATTAGACTTGATTTCTTAATAATATTCACAGAGAAAATCTGCAGGTAAAGGTTATTAAAAAAAAATTGATGCAATGAAAAACCGCCCTAAACTTTTCAAAAGAGAACAATTTTTCTCCCTGAAAGCTTTTGTGTGTATGTGTGAGTAGGCAAATGAAACTTTTAATGGTTTCTTCAAGCTTTCTCCAGAAAATTCAACTTGTATTATAAGCTAAGGGCTATTCCAGTTGTTCCTTGTATATAGAATGGCTCTTCTATGGGGAAAAATATTTTTTCAGGATAACAAAGAGAGGGGAAAAGAAAGAAAAAAGAGGCTTTTGTGCGTACCTCGAAGCATCTTACTGTCATAAATTGGCTAATGGATCCAAGGCATATCTGAGATGAGGATTCATCTTGCTTTCAGACATTTGAAAGTTATCTGAGGTGGTTTAATTCTGTCTACAGCCAATGGAAGGAGACAAGGGTCATGGGCTGACAATCCACTATCTTCAGGATATACCTACACTCCTAGCTTGGCTGCAGATGGAACCTGGATAAATTTAACTTTTAGGTGAATTCTTCTCTGTCTGCTTCTCTCTAGACATTCCTACCAGCACAGAGGAACCTCTGCCTTTTTCTATAGCGGAAAAGGTTTGATCAAAGCTGCTTGAACAACAAAACAAAAAGACATTGCTTGGATATGTACAACAAAAAAATATGGGTAACATTTCTGGCTGCAGACATAAGTGAATGCATCTGTTTTATTTAGATGGTAGCAATTTCTACTGAGTCAGAACACTTTTCAACTGCTTTTTTAGCTGTCATCCTAAATTTATGGCAACTAGATATACAACCTATTTTTTTTTACATTTCCCAGCATAGCAGTAATTGAAATCTAAGGATTTTGCATCTTTGGTGTAATAGTGGTTCAGAGCAACAGATAAAGAAAGAAAGTGCTCTAATGCCATAAATAGAAAAATTGTATGTAATCTTAAAATCTACTTTTTATCAGTGAAAAGTTCTTACACTTGGGAATGTCCTTCTCAGGATGACTCTGAATTGTTTAGGTCTTCCCACCCTGCAATATTATTCATATATGCCTTGTCTGACCCTTCAGTCCATCTTCTCCTCTGCAGATGACATTTGTTTGCAAAAGAGAAGCAGTAATGAAGTTATGCCTCCTGTTAAAATGGCAATTCACTATTTTGAAAGAGACCTGGCATCAGCAGAAAAAGAATCCATCTCCCTGCTATTTAGTTTAATTTCATGCAAATCTTGTTCCCTTCTCAGGCTTTACGCAAGCAGATCTGGACAGATCTGGCCTTTTGTTTTCACTTGCAGCTTGAAGTACCATACAGCGATGACAAAACCTCGGCTTAAAAATCAAAACCCAATCTGTAGTCTTTAACTTTTTAGAGCTCCTGCTCCCCGAGCTGTGTGTAGCTCTCCCTGTGTTTTCTGGCTGAGTCTGCAGCAGCTGCTGCTGCGGCGCTGCGTGGGAGACACACGAGGTGTGGTGGTGGAGCTACTGCAGTGAGTCCTGTCTGATGGGCTGTGAAGTCAGCGGATTTCCATCCTGTGGGCCTCCAGAAGTGCTTTCCTCTACAAATGTGCTGAAAGAGCAGCAGTTCTTCCACCATAAACCCCAGGCATTTTGGCTTTGATCTGCAAAGAGAAAGGAAATTCTAATTTCCATTCAATAAGGTAGGCAAAAACACTCAGGCAAAGCCAGCAGTTTATAATCTGTAATAAATGTAATAATGTAGTAAATGTAAATAATCTGTAGTAAATGTAATAATAAATCTGTAATAATGTGTAATAAATACACATTCCCAGAACAAGCTGTATTTACAAGGAAAATTTGACACAGGATTAAGGAAAAGAGGGATGAAACTTCACACATACACATTCATACATGACTGCAAAGAGGAAAGCCTTTGGTGATTGTGAGTGGCCCTGGGATTTGTAGCCACAGCTTCTAAGCAAAGCCAAACACTTAAAATGTTAGCTACTGAGTCCACCTACCATCATCTGGAAAACATGTCACAGAGCTTGATCAGAGATTTGGACTTTTGTATTATATGTTTTTAACTGTGGTAGAAGAAAAGATATTACTTCCTGAATTTTTGGCCACACAGTCATTTATTTCCCTCTCACCTTCCCTGATAACTTTCAAAAGATAACTCATCCAAGTTTCTCAGAAAACAGTCTTGAGTCTCCCTCCTGTGCAGAGAAGCTGATCATATAGCAATTTTTGTGTCTTCTGTCTAGAGTAACATCACATTAGTCATTGTAAACCCTAGAGTGTTCTCCTGAAACATGAAAAAAACTTCATACCCTTGTCCTCTATCCCAAAAGGATATGTGTGTGTGCCTGTGCAATACACCTGGGTTTCTACCAGTGGATAATCTTACTGATAGTTTGGTAGCCCTAATAAAATGTTGATGTGCTTTCAGAATAACAGCTGCTATCTATCCTTAACTGGTCCCAAAGCATTTAAAAATATTATATGCTTTGGTTTATAATTTGGTTAATCTTCCTAGTTATAAGATCATTGCTAGACTAATGTACCCCACTTCTCAAAAAAACAGTGAAAAAGCCTATAAACTTCTGCTGTGGTCTAACCCCAGCTGGTAACAAAGTATCCCCAGCCAAAATCAGTACAATTTAATAACCAGGCAATAAACAACAGCCATGAATATATCCAAATCCTCTCTTTCTTTGTATTGTCCTAAAACCAATAACAATAAGCAGTGCAATGTGGATGGCATTAAAGCAGATTAGAAGCAGCTGTTCACAGGGGCTGAACCAGATTGCAACAGATATAAATCAGGGAAAAAAAAGTCAATGACTTTAGGCAAGTGTGGTGAACACCCTCTGAAGGTTTGGGCTGCTGCTTTGCATGTCTGATGTGTTTCTGCTTACTATTTCCTCTTTTAAATGGCTTATAAATGACTTATGCTTTGGAGAGAGAGAAGGCAGCAACAGTCAGCTGGTTTTGTTGGACAGAATTTGTCAAGGCTATTACCTCAAATGGATTGCACCAGTAAATTTGGGAGGAGATAATTTTAAGGAGTTACTAATGATGACAAGCTTTTTTCACTGCTCCCCAAGAAGTAAGGACACTTCCCATGTAAGCAATTCAGCAAAGCTTCAAGCTATTGTTTAATTAAATAAGGATACATGTTGGGGATGATAATGTATGTGAGAAAGACCTGATATAAGAGAAGAAGCCAAATATAGCTGTTCTTTTTCTTTCAAGAAGCTGAAAGGTTTGCCATGTTTTTAGACAATGCAAAGGTGGGGCTTATTTTCACAGAAGACTACTACATAAAACAAACAGCTAATCCTTTTCTTTTCATCAGTCTGGAAGTATTATAATTGTGGTATAAAAACCAGGAAGCATTTCCAACAGCAGTAACTGATATCTGCTTATTACTGTATACTTGTTTCTTATAATCTCTATGATACCATCCAAAAAAGCCTTTAATGTGTGACTACTTATCATTTTATCATTAACTATTTATCATTTTACCAGGCTAAATATTTGCAAATGATGAAGAGGACTCTAAATTTCTACTTAAATTTCTAACAGTCAGTGTCACTCTGTCCTGGTTCAATTTAGGAGCCCTGTCTTTCCTTTCTCTCTATACACCTTAGGGAGGGTAGGACATAAATCCCTCTTCTTGGTAACCTCTGAGGCATAGGGTTACTTTTGGGATAGAGTTGATTCCCATACAACCTTGCTCTTAGTCCAGGAATCACACTGGTTGGTTTTGTTTTGTTTGGTTTTGACTGGGGTTCAGGGGTTCAGGAGGAGTGTTTTCAAACTGACCAAAACTAAAATTTCAGAAAATATAACCTCATTCTGTCCCTCTAAGTAACCTATCTGTATATAAATGCAAAGGTGTGTAATGAAAAGCAACAGTAAGCACGTGTTGTTAATCTTTTCATCTTGTCTTTTTTCCTGTCCTTTGTTTTTCCTTTTCGTTTTTTTAATTGCAAATTCTCCAGAAACTGAATTTTCTAATTTGACCCTACAAAAGCCAAGCCAATTAGGTGTGAGCACAATAGAGCTAATTATTAGAAAAATCAACGTTGTTTTATGACAGCAAAATCCTTCCAAGGACAAATAATAAGATTATTTCATTTTCTGCAACTGTCCCCAGCCTCTGCCAATGGATACAATGAAAAGTCAGGAGATTACTTAGCCCAAAAAATAATATTTAATCCAATTGTAGCTGAAGAGAGGTTTTGAGGAAAGTGGAATAACTGCATTTGTCATACAATATTGTGCTGTGGTCCTCACAGCAGTGCAAAGAGGAGGCCAGAGTATGTTTGTATACTTGATTTTTTTTGCACTATTAGGTTGATATTTGGTAGGATCCAAAAGCAGTCAAACAATATGGACAGGTCTTTGATGGCCACTGCCTTACAGCTCAGCATAATACAGAGCTATTTCATGTGACTATGACAAACAAAACTGGAATGCATAATCAGATCTTCTTCCAAAAATAACGCAAAAATATTTTGTCAATATTTTTGACCAAAAGAATAAAAATATTCCAAATATTTGAAATTATCCAAAAATTGTCTCACATTTCCTGCTAAGTAGCTATATGTCTTGATATTAGAGCTAGAAAAGACAGGAAATTTCACCTTCTGGATGAAAATAATTTCCTTCTTTCTATCAAGACCAAAGAAATAAAATCAAGATATTTTTTGTGAGCTGCTGCTTCTAAGAAAGAGCTACCTTTTGACTTTAGAGACATTGACAGATGGTGATTCCTAAATTACTGGAAACCCAGTACCAGCTGTGGTCCTGCTGTCTACCACCTCCTCTTGACTCTGCCATGGTCTGCAGCGTCTCCTCTGAGTGCAACGGATCAGCTGATGGAATCAAGTTCTTCAAACACTCCTCTGAATGCAGCCCTGCAGGATGAGGGTTCACAGTGAAAACAAACCATGTGGACAAGTGCCAATCACTTAGAAGGCCAGCCACAGCTAGTCAGGCTGCTCTGTCCAATTCTGAGTGTGACACAAATAATTATGCCCAGTACTTAGAGCATCACTCTACTCAGTATTGCAGTACTGAACACATGCAAGGAATGGTTATGGGGCACATCAGCATTGTTCTAAAAAATTCTCTGCAGGAATTACTGCCAGTAACTACTCAGCCCCCTCAGACCACTGCTGCATTTAACACCAGCAGCACAATTCCAAAACTTCCAAATAGGAAGGAAACAAAAGCACTGAACCGTAATCAACATCATCCAGCAGAAATCTTACAGACTCATTAGGCAGCAAATTAGCAGTGTTTATAAAAAATATGATGCAAATATGAAACATGATAATCAGCTACAGCTAGTAGCTCCAGTTAGCTAATTGAGGCGATCTGTAGATTAAGCATATCTCTCCTATCCTTCACTTTCTGCAGAGGAGCTCACCTGCACTTCAGATGAAATGGAGAAGTCCCTGTGCCAGTCTAATTCTGTCCTAACTGAGGTCTGTGGTGACAGAAGGAGCAAAGTTACCTGAGCAATGAGTCCTGTTCCTCACTTGCAAAAAGGTTGCAAAACCATCTGGGAAAGCAAGTACATAATGAGGTGGCAAATTCTGGTGACATAAAATTAAGTGAGGTGATAAAAGTGCTATGTGGACTAGCAGAATAGCCTTAGAGTACTAAATGACTGGGCAAAGAAATGGAAGGGGAAAAAATGGTGCAGATGGATGTGGAATAATGCAGACAGAGAAAGCCTGTCCTAAATACTAGGTGTGTGCTGATTGATACCAAAAATGTCTATATTAAAAGAAAAAAAATTCTTCCCATTGCTATAGGTGATAATTTTATGAAAATATCAGTCAGTAAAAAAGTCATTACTGAAAAACCCAGGAAAACAAAGCAGAAAACTTCTGTGTCACAATATTAATCCACAGTGAGTCCAAGCCATGAAGAGCCAAAGAATTTCTGGTTTTAGTATCTTGAAGAATTGATGCAGAAGACTAGAGAAGGTGCAGAGAGTAGGGATAAGAATGATCAAAGTTATTAATGTTTGCAATTTGAGGGATATGAAATAAACTAGGGCTCATCTGCATAAAAAGAAGAGATAATTAAAAAGGGCAGAATATGGGGCTGTGAAATTATCAGTGGGAAGGATATAAGTGGGGAACCATTATTCACTGGTTTTGATAAAACACAAATGAGAGGCCATCAGTTGAAATTATCAGAAAACAAGTTCCTCCTAAATTATAAGATTTTTTTCCTCACCTTTCAATTCACAAAGTGTCATTAAATCCAGAGGTAGTACTCCTGCCTTAAGAGAGTTTTGAAGTACATATAATTGGTTCTGAGCCAGTAGATAAAAAAGAAACTTGATATGTTTACTCTGCTCTTAGGATTCTTGTTTACTATCCATGGCAAGTCATGAATGGAGACATTTAAGGGAGCTAAATATACCTTTGGCTTGACTCTCTCTGTGTTGTTCTTAAGTACTAAAAAGCACTACACATTTGCAGATGAACCAGAATCAAAACTCTTGTCGTTGTTATAAAGGCTTTTCCATCTTAACACATCTGGCTTGAGAATTCCTGATGTTTTGTTTCAAGCACTTAAGACACTGCCTATAACTGCTACAGAAGCCCTAAAACCCTCATCCAATATAGAAACTCATTCTCTGCCTCTTCTCTAAAAAGTTAAGTTAGACACGAGTTAAGGTAGACACGATGTAGGAAAAGCTAACAGAGGTGCAAACAGTATTTTGAAGATTCTGGGGATTTGTTGCTTTCCTTTTTTTTTTTAATTTCAACTTTTCCTTCCTATTAACATGTGTGCAGCCTTGCTGTTGCTCCTATGAGCTCTTGAGTGAACTTTTCTGGCATAATCTTTACCCCATGGGGCTGCAGAGATAAAGTCCCTTGTTAGTGATTCCTACCTTGTTGAGTGTTCTATGCTAGGTGCAGCAGAGCAGCAGTTTTCAGCCATCTATTTTCCTCTTGTGTTAAGAGATATTTTACATCCATGAACCCTGAAAACTGGAATCATTGCTGAGACATATAATTTAGCATCAAAAGCACAACAGGAGTTCTTGAGTGCCCTGACAGTAACCCATGTGCAGGTGCACAGCCAGAAAGAAAATACACATGATGAATGAACCAGGCTTCTATTTCTGGCATCTGTCATTAGTTATGAATAGAATAATAATGGATTTGTGTTAGAAAACAGCTTGACAGGACACGTTGCTTCATTTTCTAAGGAAAATGAAAGCAGTGTAATGCTAGTACAAAAGAGAAGATCATCTCACTGCAATATATCTTTACACTTAGCTTAAGGCCATGGTTCAGCTTGGCAAAATTTCAGCTGTGGTTTCTTGGTTTACAAATATATTCCTTTTGTGCATTCTAGGCTGTGTTTTAGAGACTAACATTAACACTGCAAACTCAGCCCAAATATGAGGAAAGGAGCTGAATTTTTCTCCTAACAGACTCGTCTTCAAGAAAATTTTCAACAAATTTTGAGTGATGAGGGTAGACTCTGCCTTCAATAACAAACAGACAGTTTGAGATTACACAAGTTTTATGGCACACAGACTCGTGATAATGAACAAGTTAGACAAAAAGCAGCTGGGCTTTTAAACCCCAGGTTGTTTGTAGAGATGACAGTTAGAAAAATCTCTTTATTTTTCCCTCCAGCTGTCCAAATTGCTATGAGAGTTAGAGGAAGAGAAAAAAAGGGGAACTTAGACTGATACTTTTATTTTTCTTTTCTTTTCTTTTCTTTTCTTTTCTTTTCTTTTCTTTTCTTTTCTTTTCTTTTCTTTTCTTTTCTTTTCTTTTCTTTTCTTTTCTTTTCTTTTCTTTTCTTTTCTTTTCTTTTCTTTTCTTTTCTTTTCTTTTCTTTTCTTTTCTTTTCTTTTCTTTTCTTTTCTTCTTTTCTTTTCTTCTTTTCTTTTCTTGTCTTGGGACAATTGAAGACTGAAAAAACAAAACAAAAACATCCCCCCCAAAAAACCTGAAAGAAAAGTCTCCTAGGTTATGTTCAATTCTCCAAATCACGCTGTTGTCAAAAATCAGATTTTTGTGTCCTGAGCTGGTGCTGTGTTTGCTTACCACAATGTCAGTTCCTTGAGATTGGTTTACTCAGCAGATAGATGTGGGCATCTCTAGGATTTCCATCACCTCAGGGAACCCAAGTGTCCTGAAAGTGAAGTGTCTGAAGCAATGGGAAATTTGAAAGAAGTCATAAACTTTCCTATTTAAGGTGAATGAGTGGAAACAAAATTTAAAATTCAGTGGCTCTTGTTTTTGTTATCCT
>VYXD01005828.1:418956-446399 GCA_013397195.1 Hylia prasina
CTGAAAGAAAAGTCTCCTAGGTTATGTTCAATTCTCTAAATCACGCTGTTGTCAAAAATCAGATTTTTGTGTCCTGAGCTGGTGCTGTGTTTGCTTACCACAATGTCAGTTCCTTGAGATTGGTTTACTCAGCAGATAGATGTGGGCATCTCTAGGATTTTCACCACCTCAGGGAACCCAAGTGTCCTGAAGGTGAAGTGTCTGAAGCAATGGGAAATTTGAAAGAAGTCGTAAACCTATTTAAGGTGAAGGAGTAGAAACAAAATTTAAAATTCAGTGGCTCTTTTTTTTTGCTATCCTTTATTTTTCCATTCCCCTTCCTCATCTGAAGTGAAGCCCACAAAATACTTCCACCTCTCATTTATATCCATGGTATTAAAATCCAGACCCCTTTTGTTGTTGAGTGATCCCCTAATAGGCCCCTTTCCCATTCTGTTGCTAGGAGAATATTTTCCCCTTAACATATGGTTCTTGTTATGCTGTAATTTATTGTCACACAGCTATTTGATTGTTTAAAAAAGTTATTTTTATTGCCCTTCAGAAAGGTCATGTATGATTATTCTTGTCACTTTCCTTAATGAACACAGGTGGCTGGGAACTTAGACTAAATACAAAAAGTAGTGAAACATTAATTTCTTCAAATTTAGAAGGAAGGAAGAAAGGATATTTGTCAAGACAGCACAACTCTGAGGTGGTTATTGTTTTCAGCACAGAGTTTGTTTCCTCTGCTGCTGTACAGCTCTTGGACATAGTGATGTCCATGACATCAACAGTCAAAGGTTTCTAGTGCCACGTCATGGTTTGCTTTCACTTCTTGACTCAGCAGTGTTAGTTCTAAGATTTATTTCTCTCAGTAATTTTTTTTTTTTTTTTTTATGGACAGAAGTTCACTTTTATACAGAGATTGTGTACACTATTAAGTCCCTTTTAAGCAGTTTGTGCAGTGGTTTATAGCCATTTGAATTCAAACCTCTATTTATATTTCTGAATTCAAATAAAAATTCAAAGTCTCTGGATAGCAATTGTTCAGCAAATACTGATGTTTCCAGTGGAAACACATCAATTCTTCAGCTTATTCCAGAATGTTTGCTCTTTAAAACATGACCATTTAAGAAGCCTATCATATGAAAGGTGGAGATTAAAAACCAATTATCTTGGTGCACAGTTCATGGTTTGAATGGAGGAAAAAACTCATTTCAGGTGTTTTATGTGTTTGATTTTGCATAGAGCATATTCTACACTTCACTTGAAACATGAAATATTTAGTAAGAAGGACCATGATATCCCACCTTAAATAATATAAATCAGAATAAGGAAATGCCTGTGAAATGTGTTCAAGAGCATGGAAGAATCTTTTCCACACTGTAGTTTTAGCAGGAGTCACTCTCCTTCCTGTACCAGTGCTGGCACAGAGGGAAGTCTGGGTGCTCTCCTCGTGGCAGTGGCTACCTGCAGCATTCCCTAACCAAAATATGGAACGATAGCACACATGTTCCTTTTCCCTCTCTGCCTCCCCTGCAGGTGTGAAATCAGATTCAGAGCCAAGGTGCAGAGCATGCATTGTCCTCCTTGGAGCTCATGAGACTTTTAGTGGAGCCCAGAAACCACAGCAGTCATTTAGTGTATGAAGTTGAAAATTAACATATTTGCCTCTGGCCCGTGGTTACTTGGACCCTACACCAATGCTTTTTCAACACTTTTATTACTTTTATATTATGTAGAATTATATAGAATCTTCTGCTAGGGTTATTGTGGGTTTGCTTGGTCATTTTTTAGTCTCGTGCTTTTGAAATAAGGAATCAATGGTGAAATAAGGTCTAAATAGTCAAAATTCTTTAACATTGTCTATTGCAAGATAATTTGGCAACAGACAGATACAAACAAAGGACAACTTTATTCCATTTTGTGTAATGAGCATCAAGTGCTGATAGCATCAGATAAAAATGTGAGTTGCATTCTCTGTGCATAATTCACTTTATTAGAGGCAGTGGTGCATAACTTCAGACATTTATTCACATTCATACAACCTGATCCTGTGATGATATTTATACTTGCAGCAAAATGGAAATACTCTTTTAGAGATCAGAGCACAGATGACTGGAAAAAAGAAGTCAACTTAAGGGGAGCCATGGAGTTTTCATATAATGATTTAACTTTGATCACAGAGATCAGAGTGCTCTACTGGAAAAGCAAACAGGGAATAGTTTAAAATATTTATTTAAAATGGAACAGGGGATAAAAGCCCTCATATGACATGTACTTGCAAGCATGTTATGGGGGAAAACATTAAAAATGCTAGTTGACAACAAATCCTTTAATTAACATACAGTAATTGGCTTAGGTATGCAGCAGTCAAAAAAATTAGTTAGCTTTTACATATTTAAGACATTAGAAGACTAATCAGGAGTTTATCATTATTATCAGACCAGAAATGATGCGGTCATAATAGTTAAGCAGAGATTAGCTAGAATATATTTCCCAGTGTAAATCAGGCTGCAGAGGCATTTGTTCCTCTGCTAACCAATACTCGTGGTACCTGTTCAGCAAGGGGAACACCAGCCACCACTGCTCTCCACCCAGACATGGAGCCCTTGAACACAAGTCTTTGAGGGTGACCATCCATTCCTTATCCATCCAGTGGTCCATCCGTCCAATCCTTGTCTCTACAGTCTAGAGACACAGATGTTTCAGATGTTTTACACAAGCTCAGACAATCTGTCAATTGCTCTTCCCTTATCCATCAGTGTTCTAACCTCATCAAAGGAAGCCACCAAATTTTTCAGGCATGATTTGCCCTTATTGAAACCAAGTTGGCTATCACAAACTTATGTGTCCTTACTTTTCATGTGCCCTAAGATAGTTTCCAGGAGGATCTGCTCTATAGTCTTGCCAGGCACTGTGGGGGGACTGCCCTGTAGCGGTTCTGGAGAGAAGTCAGCAATAAAGAACATGTGAAGGACAGTTTTGGGCAGTTTACAAGGTGCCACAAGCTAAGCCTGCTGTGGATTGTTACAGGAACACCTGCTGGGAGCAGCAGGAGCAAAGCAGATCCCATCCATGAGCTGCCCTTGTCAGGACAGGCACCTCTGTCACACAGGAGCCTGTGACAGTCAGTGTGAGCACCAGTCCAAGCCATAGTAAGGTTCTGTGTGCTGGAGATCATCTGGTGCAGTGGAGCAGGGTGAGAGATGGACCATGAACACACAGTCTCACCCTCTCCTCCTGGAAATAATCAGCACTGGGGAAAGTGGGGTCATGCATTTTTGCCAGAAAAAGTTAATTGCTCTGGCTGTCTGAAGGAAGAACGATGTATAATCTAAACTGTTTATTTTCCTTCACTTTCAACAGGTTTCTCATCCTTTGCTTTGGAGAGATGCAGCCCTCTTCAGTCTGGTGAGGATTTTTATTTTCTTTTTTTTTAAGTAGTTAATGCTTCTGCTAAGCAGTTAGCAAGCATCCAGCTGTTAAAAGCCTTTAATTGGTGAGTCTGCACTTCTTCAGCCCCTAAGGGCTGGATACAAATAAGCTTGTCTTTTAAAAGTACCAGCAATAACTGCAGATGTTATTGAAGTCAAGGTGAAAACAGACAAGCTTGACTCAAACAACCAATTCAGAAACTAAGCACACCTATTTCTGTGAAACTGTAGTGGTGTACCCAGAATTTTCCATGTAGCAAGCCAATGATTTGCTGTTCACATTGTTTTGCACTTCTTCATTAAGACCCAGACTACTGGGAACTACATCAGTAACCCCAAAAATCGACCTGGAATATTGTAACTTACCTCTGTTCATTACACTAGAGCTTGAAATACAGCTGTATCCACCAGTACATTCCCAGCTTTCCTTAACATGTTAATTTGAGATTTGTGAGTTTCAGTGCACTGAAACACATACTAAGCAGCCTAAAGAGCAGTGGCTGAATTATGGTTATCTTCAGTTTATTCACATATTTGTATCTACTTAAGTTATTTCAGAAATTCATTCTTTCTGTGACTTGCACAACATCAGTTCCTCACCTGAAATCTGAGTTATTTGTTTTTATAGTACCACAAATTGCAAATCCTCCAGCAGCTTCTTTTAAACTTTTTATTTGAAGTTTGTACTGCTGTCTGTTGTACAAGCATAGAGAAGTACAACAGTTGTCCTGCTGCCTAGTTTAAAATTCAGCTGAATGTACTTTGTATTGTCCTCAGGTTTTCTCTGTGCTGTAGCTGATTTAATTTGTTACCAATTAATGGCATTGGCAAGGCTGCTTTGGGAAAATGACTGACAGAAAGAAATGGAGTCTGGGGGTATAAGAGAAAGGATTAAAGCATTTTGGAGTTATGGGAGTAATTAATTAGTGAGGTGGCTTGGAAGATAGGTGGTTAATTCCCCAGGAAAATGCCTCCCATAATCTCTCTCTGCTTTGTGCTTATTATAATTCGTGCTCTCCCCACACCATCAGCTGTTTCCAGCTCCACACACTGCTTGCTTGTCAAAGAGGGACTGACTGTTGCCAGCCAGGGTAAGTGGTGTGCAGGATCATCTGTAGCATTGCCGTGTCTTCCCTGGCTCCAGCAAGGCAAAGGACAGGAACCTCCTATTTCTGCTCTCATTCCCTGAGACACCTGAAGCCCAAATTCCCAGGACATCAGTCTGGCCTGGGTAGACACACTGTCCACAGAGTCAGGTTTGTTTAAGCCAAGTTCTTACCCAGTTCAGTATCATTGCCTGAGAGGGTATAAATGAGATCATTAGCTCAGGTGAGAGATAAGCACCTATTTACAGCAATTACTGGATTACAAAGAGATAAAACCATAAAATGTTGTTTATGACTTCACTGCAATCTTAGCTGAGAGGTAAGGATCTCTTCCTTAGGCTAGAGGTGTATCCCAGCAAAGCTTAACTCTGTCAGGACAGTGTGTCCTTACTCTGTCCTTTCCCTTTAGTCTAGCTCATTGTTTGGACACTTATTTCATTACAGGCATCAGGGAATGTGAATGGTGTCTCAAAGGAGGTATCTCTGAAGAGTGTTTACTGCCTGAAAGATTCAAAGCATGGCTGAATAACTCCCTTTCCTTGAAATATTTGGGAGCTCTGCATGTAATGATCTTTATGTCATGTGGTGCTGTTTAGTGTCAGGAGACTGCTGTGGGAATGCTCTTTCATGTATGTAAGAATTCATGTTAAATGAAGAGGGTTCCTGATGTGCTACTTCCTCATCTCTTTGTATCCTCCACTGTGATCACAGATCTACATTTTTGTAAACTCTTCCACCTTCTGCAGTAATTTCCCCTTCATTTTTCCCTGCCATGCTCCTCCTGTCCCTTAGCTAAAGCAAGATATGACATGAAACTTTTTACTGGATTCACAGTTCCCTTTCACATACCTAATAATGAAAGAGCACTAGTAATCTATCTAGAGACCTAACAGTGGCTTGTCATGCCAAAACTCTGGGCTTCCCATGGATTCCACACAACAAGCCAGAAAATACATAAATAACTTGTCAGCTGGATTCTCTCCATCTTTGTGCCTTTGACATATACGATCAGTCCTGTCACAATTCCTACCTAAAAAACAGTGATACAACCTATACAAAGGCCTTATTAAAACCCTTTTTTAATTGACTAAGAAGGACAAAAAAAATGAAAAGTGTTGTTCTTGACAAGTGGTTCTTTTCCCAAAGTCTTCTATATCAACGTTGCTGATTCATGCATCAAATCCTAATGTTGCTAAATGCTGGTGTTGAAAATCCAAATCACAGTGGAAAATTGAACTGCATTCTTTCTCCATCATCAGAAGTCCTGCAATCAGATCTGAGCTGTCAGGTTTCTTAATGATGTGTGAAGCAAAACTGAATCCAGCTCAGCCTTCCATGGCTGTTTTGGCTCTGCAATGGTAACAGTAGTAAAATTATCATTACAGTTGTCACTAAAACAAAAACCCAAATGAAATTCAAAGAACTGCAGAGGGAGCCAATATATTGAGTAGGATGATGCTGGTTTCTAGAATGCCTCTGCTTGCTATAATCACATTTCAAGTAACAATTTTGGTCTACGCTTAATTGTTGCTGTATTCATAAAGAAATAAAATGTAATATGATGATACTGACTTCCTTGGAGAGTAAATATATATTTATATTGAGTTTGGAAGCAAGCAAAGTATCTCTCTGGCACAACTAAACAACAACCAGTCTAAATCAAAGACTGGAACAACAATTTAACATGCTGAGAAATGAGAGAAAACATCCAAATAGATGATCCTAGTCTTTGGGAAGCAGTAACACATATAGAAGTTGTGAAGTTAAATGTAAAAAGCCAAAATTCTTTGAAGAGGTATGAGAAGGACTGTATAGTACTGCTAAATGCCTCAGAGGTTTGAGATTTTTACATCAGAACATGTGAGAGATCAGAGCTGCATTCCTTGAAGAATAGCTGCCACAAAATATTATACAATGCAGTACATTTTCCCATTTCTTCTTATGATGATGTGTTTAGGACTGACTTTGGAAGGAAAAACTTTATGGGATTATTCTTCTCTTATTTTCTGTCCTTGAATTTATCTGTAAAGAAGGTCTGTGTGAATGTCAATGGCTGTTTGTCATTGAATACATAGTAGAACACCACCTGAATTCACAGTTTTGCATTACAAAGCACAGTATTTAAAGGATTAGAATATAATTTCCAGATAATTTTTAAAAAGAGGATCTGGCAGTCCAAAAGGAATACACTAGATAGTGGGGTTTTTTTGTCCAATTCTATGCCTAAATAAATGTCACACTGTGAATAAACCACTTGGATGTCATCCAAGCATGAAAGTTTTCAAACAGTAATTGTGCTATATAAGCAAATTAGAAACCCTGATACTGATTTAAATAATAAAAAGATGCTATTCATGATCAGAAATAAATGTTTGTGAAGGAGACTTTTTAGAGGTACATTATCTTGTGATTTTGCTTCAAATGGAAATGGTTCATGCATGACTATATTTCCTTGCTAAAGAAAGGGTGCTGCTTTGGGGTCAAGCTACCACAAAAGCCTTGTTCTCATGCTGAGTCAACTTACAGTTACTTGTTATTGAACAATTTCCTTTTAGTCTTATTAAGTAATTTTTGGTTTTTTATGTTACCCCAAAAAACCAGACTGTGAATTGAAAGACACTTGGGGTACATGAGATCCTATGTACCCAAGGCCAGATGTCAACTGCTCTTTCCTTGTCCATCAATTTTGTAACCCCATCATAGAAAGTCACCAGATTTGTCAGGTATGATTTGCCCTTAGTTATTATTGCTCTTTATTCACAACAATCATTGCTTAAAGCTCTTCAGTTAAGAAGTTTCCAGGTAAAAATGCCACCAGTTGTTCTGAATTAGAATCATGGGCATCAGAAAGTGTAAAGATGAACACAGTTGAACATTCACCTGTGTATTGCTTGTTTAGGTTGCAGCAGTGACCAGGCTGTTTCCAGACAGAGAGGCAGGGACCAGCATTCAGCAGTGCAGCAAATGCTTTTTTTAGGCCTCCTTGTGGTGTTGAATCAAAGACAACAACAGGGCATAATATTTCACTGCTGTAAATTAGCACCAGTAGTTGAAATTTGCTCATTTATTTGTACCTGTGATTATGATGTTTTATTAGGCACACTCTATGACATTTAATGTTGTGCTTTAACTTGTAATTACCAAGTAAAGCAGCTTCTTCCAGAGCTGACATCAAAGCAAAGAATCAGTATAAACTTTATCTCGTGTGTTCCTGCAAAGGAGAGGAATTCAGTCATACGCACACATTTATTTGGATTAAGTTTATATTGGAAGAAACCCTGCAGTCACTGATCAGCTATGTAGGACTGTGAATCCAGACATACCACTGATGCCACAGATAGCCTTTAGTGCTTGCTGTGAAAGGGTGTGGAGCCAAAGTGAAACCTCAGTCATCCTTTTTGGATTGGGTCTAGAATTCCTGTCCCTCCTGGCCAGGCAGCTGGAGCCAGAGTTATTCTCTCTGCTTCTGAAAGAATAAAGCTTTTGACAGCCCTGCTCATGCAGGACTATTTTTCCTGAAGCTCATCCCTCTTGTACTTAACAACCCTTTAGGAGGATTCTGGATATACTTGTGAGTGATTTACCTGATCTTGTTTTGTGTTAGCATATTTTTTTGTTCAAATGACCCTCCCTTTTTCCTTTTTGTTTTCAGCACACACTACACTTAAAATGAGCAGTCATATCCTTTGTCACCATTCAGTCTGATGAGGTTAAAGTCTGAGCTCCCCATGTTTATTCTGAGAGAATAAAACTTTTCTTCTGCTTGTCCCACAAACTTCATACTGGACCTTTCTGGGCAGGTGACCAAACTTGTTCCACATAGTGTCATCAGCACTTTCCTTGTGAAGCTTCCTCCCTGAACTGATGGCTGAAGTTTTTCAGATTCTGCACTGCCTAGGGTTGTAGTTCTGAGCCTCATATTAAGTGCTAATAAGCTCCCTTCACAGAGTAGGCAGACATAACAAATCCTTTTCCTGATGAAGACCAAGGACAACTTTCAGCCCAAAAGCATAAATAACAGTGGCCTGAAAGGAGGAACAAGAGGGATGACACCTCACAATCTGAAGCTGTAGTTGGACAATTAAACCCCAACATGCAAATGGACCAAAACTCATAAAAGTGTAAGACCTTGTGACCTGTCATTCATTTTGTGACCATTCCAGGTCTACCTTGTAGACTGGTGTCTAGCCCTGGTCACCCTCTTGAATTGCCCAAGGTGTACCCTAAAGGCCTTCCAATAAACATCTACTCTATTCTCTAGCTCTGTCCAGTCTCTGTTTCAGGTCAGTCTTCCCAAGGCATCAAAACACTCTGTACCTCCAGTATTGCAGGCTGCATTTGCTCTCTTCTGTGCTGCCTCATATTGGGGTAAAATCAAACCTTCATCAGCCCAAGTTCCAAAGTTCTTCTCTTCTCTTGGGTCCAATGATGAGACCCAGCCTGCAGAAGAAGCTCTTGGTTTAAGCCCTTCTGCATCTGGCCTTGCATGTTGCATTTCACTTCATTCCTATTTAAAAGGTCAAGCATTGTTTTCTGCAATATGCCAAACCTTAGCAATGTTGGTACCTCTCACAGTGACACTGTCAGCAAATTTCATGAAAGTACAGTTCTACTCTTGCTGTTTGAATCACTAATGAATTATGATAATAAGTGTAATTAAGCTCCAAATAACTATGTCTACCAGACCCATAAGATTGCATACACTCTGGTAATGTTTTACATTTTCTACAAAGAACAGCAGTGATTGTTTCCTATTTATTCACTACACAACCTCTAAGAACATACATGGAAATAAATTGTATACTTCTGCATGACTGCAAGACCTCAGATGAAGAAGAGGGTGGTCACTTATCTGTACATTAATAGGTGCTGAGTAAGTTTTGAATTTTTTAGAACATTAAGAATGATATAAAGGGAATTTTTTAAAAGTTTCTGCCTTCTACACAGAACCAAATTTCAGCTAGTTATCAGAAGTATTAATTCCTGGTTCTTCTCAGATTTTTTAAATTAACCAATGAAGAGATGATATACTCATCTGAACAAATAGTCTTTATGGTACAAAGGCTGGTAATATAGTCTGAAAGACTAAGAGAGGAATACAGGTCTGCAGGGCAGCCAGCAATCTGCTCCTCACCATCTGGTTCAGTCCTTAACAGTGAAATTACTTTGTAGCATAAACTCTGCTCCTCCTCTGGCACACTGGAGAAACAGGGAAAATCCGTGCTGTTTGTCCAGAGCCAAGCCCTGTCTGTTCTCGTTCAGGGTGGACATGGTAGGATTGACTGACCTGTCCACCCTCCATTGCCTCTGCAGCTAAAGCAAACAGGTCTCTGAAATGAGTCTGTGCTTAGGAGGAGCTCAGAGGCTGATGCCACTGAGACATTGCTGCATTAACCTTTATGGTCACTGCATAGCTCTGACACTCCTCACAAATCCAGCAGAAATAACTGAAACTCAGGAAAAGGACTCCTGGAGAAAGAAAGAAAATCCAGTGACATTTCTGTTGAGCAAGACAATGATCTCTTTTGTAAGGAGACAAGTCTTGTGTGCATTCTATGCTAGGACATAGAGAAAGTAAAAGGGTGCTCCCTTCATGATGTCATTTCTTTGCCTTCTGCACAACCTTCAGACATCTGTGCCTGGGAAAATGAGATCTGGTGGAGAAAGTACATTTTGAGGCAGCCGGGGGCAAAGCCACGTAATGTTATTCATTTTGTTCTGAGAACCTGTACACTTACTAATACTGAAGAAAATTCCAGGATGTTGGCATTGATTTTTTTTCCTTCTCCAAATCACAGCAAAAGTTAAACAAATAAAAGTGCAACAGGACATACAAACAGCAAAGGGTTTGCATTTACTTGCAGACTAATGTTAGTCCAGCTGAAAAGCTGCAGCCCTTCAGTCAAGTTTGTCTCAAGACTCTTGTGCCTCTTTTCTTGCTCCTTCGTGCTCTGTGGTTTGTTCATGATGCAACCCTATTAGGACCTGGAAACAGAATGATTTCCTTATCTTCTCCTTGTGAAAATATTCAACTAAAATTATATTATTTTTCAAACAGGAATTTGTTTAAACTGCCAAAGGTATTTCTGACAAAAATATTTTCAGTATAGTCTTTTATGCAGTCTTAATTTCAGCCTGTTCCAAGAGATTCATTTGGATGACACAGAATCAGACCACAAATTGGTGCTGTATTTATAAAACATTTTCTTTGGGCAAGCACAGTGCCTTTTCCACAATGAAATTAAGGCATTTTAATTTGGTGCCAGACAAGCCAGTCAGCTGTGTCCATCCATTGGTTTTGTCCCCAAACCAGCGACAGGCCTGATGTGAGCATGGTGAGTGACCAGCACATGGCAGAGTGTGGCTCCTTGTCCCACAGCTGAAACCACAGCCTGGCACCTACTTTGTTCTAGTTGCAATTTAGCAATTTGTGTTTGGTCTGCTTACAACCATAAATTGCTGCTTTTCAGCCTCACAAATACTGAAATGGCAAGTTTTGCTGATGATCTGCTCTTGTTCCAAGGTTTTAGTTTGTCCTTTAGTGATGTTCGGGGTCTGACACTTGCTGCTTTGTGTGATGCCTTTAACTGTGGATTAGCAGCAAACCTGCAGGCTGGAATCATGCCCAAGTCCTGCTTCAACTACATCTGATGTTGGCTTAACAAATCTTAGGGAAGGAAGGGCTGTAGTGAAGTCACTGTGGAGACAAGGGACCTACTTGTGGGAGAATCCAAAAGCCCTGCAGAACTGCTACAGTTCTAAGACTGTCTTAGGTTTGACTATTATCAAACATTAGATTTTAAAATATTATTTCTGTGACACAAAATCTGATTTTTTTTTTTTAATTCTGGTTCACAGTAAATGGAAATTCTGAAAGGATTGTGAAGTATTTTGCTGTTACATGTATCTGCATAGCTTGATTCTCATTTTACTCACATTTCTTCTGCTTCGCCTTTGAGGAAAAGCAAAGGCACCCACTTTTGGCATGAATTTACATTCTAAAGGCAGTCAATTTGCACAAAAAATAGTATTGCCTTATGCTCTTCCCACTTCAGAACACCCAAAGGAAATATCTAACTCCAAAGTGATATTTTTCTTTCTCAGGCTTTAAAGTTTTAGAACGATTGTCAGTGTGGCACAATGATTAACAAACTGACTTTCTTTTAAACCTTAAAGAAGGAAGCATTTTTCTCCTACATTTTACTTTGCTAAAATTGAAGCCTCCAGAACTGAAGGCTGTCCTGAAAGGCTCTACCAGTACAGAAAGGGAGCCCTAGATAAAACATTTCCTGAGAACCAGGTGTTACCACATTTTCTGAAAGAGAAAGATTACTTCATTGGTACAAAAATTTCAGTTTCTTTTAAGGTAGAGTCACCAACACCTTATATTCCAATAGGATAATTTTTTGCCAATACAATCTTAGTTTATTTGTCCTGCTTCCTGTTAAATTATCTGCAAATTCACCAGTAATGATCCAATTACCAAGAGTCTGCTAAGACCTCACCCTTCACCCTTATCCAAGTTCTGTCCTGCAGAGAAATAATTCTTTTCCTGTCCTCTAATGAACATGTCATTCATGTGTGCAAGCATTGCTATTATCACCTTCCTAATGACCAGAAGAATGTAAATGAAAATGTCTTTGGTGGCAGGAGCTTGTCAACTATTTTGATTACCACGAGAAGAAAACCAGTCTGGTCCTGGAATCTGTATAATAACTTTGCACTGGAAACACTTTTTTCTTGTATTCAGCCTGAAAAGGCAGACTGCAGCCTGCTGTGTAGTCTTGAGCTGCACTGGAGAAACACATCAGGCTTCAGCAGGAAATTACACCAGTCGAAGGTGTTTTGGTTGTTTATAGCCTCTCACTGATGAGATGAGACAATATAGATTTTTAAAAATCAAATTATCTTTGTACATCTTGAGGATGATAAGTAATATCTCATTTAAAAAAATAAATTTCTTTTAAAAAAGTAAAAGAGAAAGGCCTCCTTTGGAATTAACACTGTAATTAACTATAAGTAAATGGGAGAGGTTGTCAGGACTTGTAACAGAAGTTCCTTACTTTTATGTCACCTGAGTTTGTAGTGCTGCTGATGCGTGTCATGCTGGAGAGATTTGTGAGAATCTGTTCTGAAACTCAGCCTGGGGAGAAAGAGGAGAATCGTCTGGATGCACATATTTGCTCAATATTTGCTCAATACCTTCTGTTTATTAGCTCTTCTTCACAAAAAACAAAAACAAAAACAAAAACAAAACAAAAAACCAAAACAAAACAAAACACAAAACAAAACAAAACAAACAAACAAAAAAAAAACAAAACAAAAGAAAACAAAACAAACAAAACAAAAAAAAAAACTCTTGATCCTTTATAGTTGTGGTAACTGCTTGGCAGGTATGAGTAAAATATTTTACATGCTGTTATGCTTCTTTGGCCCATCCTGCCCCTTTGGGTGGTGAAACTTTCTGAATTTGTAGAAAGACTTCCTTGCTTGGAGTGAATTTTTTTGCGCTTTTGCAGAAACAGAATAGTTTACATTTGTCTTTTCTCCATTGTCTCTCTCCCATTGTACTCCACAGACAGTATCAGGGGGAGTGCTAACAGCATGCATGGGAGCAGTCTTATTATTTGTGAACTGATTGTGTGGAAAACATCTGTTTTCTGCCCAGCTTCACTTGTTTGTACACATTCACTGCTTCCAATGATGCAGTGCTGAGGAGAGAAAGCAAAACAAACCACAGCAAACCTGCGATGCTTGTTGGTTGTCCCTGTGCCTCTCAGCCCCTTGTGTGCAGTAGCTTCCAGTTCATCAGGAAGAAATGGTGAGCCACTGAACAAAGTGTATTAGCTGAACTCAAATCAGTACTGTACTGGCATCTAGAGAGTCTTTGTTTGTGTATGCAGATCAGTAAGCTCTCTCTTTGTCTTTTTGCACTGTAGTGTGGACCTCTGAAGTCCTTATTCCCATTGCTCAATTTTGAGTGCTTACAGTTCTCTGTTGGACATAACCTCGTGATGGCATTAATACGAGTGGTAGATGACAAACAGCATTATTCAACTGTATACCAGGAGTTTAAAAAGCAGAAACATTCCTTGTGTTTAAATAGGTCTTTACATTTATTAGACTTTTAACCTGTTGTCACTTCTATCTCCCCCATTTTGACTGAAGCAGCAGATGAAGTTTTCCATAGGGTAGATATTAGACAGTGAATATTAAGCCAATAGCATTATGCTTCCTACCTGTTTCCAGTCAGCTGCTTTTCTTCACTGCTGCATTCTACTTCTCCTTTTATCTTTCAAACTGGAATGCTGATGGGTCTCATCAGTTAAGTTCAGCAAGGTCCCCTTTTCTCATTGGGTGATCTCTTTTTTACACTCACCACCTTCACTGCAACCTCGAGCTTGAATCTGTGGTCATTGTTTTCTCTGAATAATACAGAGTTCTGCTGCATGGCCTCTATGTATGCAGTACAGTTTGACTCAGCATCAGGCCATTTTGATGTCTTCTTACAGTGATATCACAAGGTCCCAAGCAAGACCAGGAATTCAGCTGTATGTGTTCCGTTGTGAAGCAAGAGAAAATACTGACAAGGGAATTATCAGGGTAGAAATGGGTTCTTACCTCCTTGGGTTAATCCTTTCACAAGGTTTACACTGTTATGTCCTCCAAGACTCTTTTATGCAGTAGCTCATGGCCTCTTCCATACTGAGATGAAATTCTGTGACTCTGAGTCCCTGTTATCTGTTCTTTATGAATATACTTCCTAGAGCAGGCTTTTCTAAAGTGTCTTATCTCAATGGATAAGTGCCTGTACACATTCTGGTATTGCTAATGGACCCAAATTCTTTCTCATTTATTCCCTTAGGAAGGCTTCTTTTTCTTTCCATGGTGACTTTCTGACAAGTAAGTTTGGATAAAGAGCAGCCCTTAAACTGTTCCTAAATTTTATCTTTACTCAAACCCATACTGATATAATTCAGTCCTGTAAAGAGGTATTTTGCAGAAATACCACAGAGAAATTCTGCCATATCTTTCAATCTTCACTGTAGACCCTGGACTCCATAAAACATTCACAGCTGGAAAGGGGGTCAGGACATGTGAAGATAGGCATGGCCTGAAGTTGGTTCAAATTACTCCTTGTTGACCTAACTTATCTCCTCTAACAAGGTGTTTTCCAACTGAAATGAGGGTTTATGTTGTGTAAACTTTCCCATGATCGAAAAACTAAAAAAATCTGCTTCTAACACCAGGCTTGAAACCAGATGTTCATCTTCATGATTTTCCTATTTCTTGCCCCATCATTCCCTGCAACAGACAGGACAGAAAGGAAAACAACTTTTGTTTCAGGTCCCTTGACCAGTTGTCCCAAGGGTCTTAGGATGGCTTAATATTAAAGGCTCTTTAAGAGACAAGCACTCCCAAAGTTCACACTGGCTTTGCTCAAAGAGGATAGGATTGTGTTGACCTTGGAAAATGACTGTACTTGAACACAGAGAAAGAAAAACCTTTCTTGAGGAAAACCTCTTCAATTTTTTAAATAATAATTTCCCTGTTTTCTGTCAGGTAGGGTTCTCTCATAATCCTCATCATTTGTAAGGGATCATGTTAAAGAGTATGGATTCTTCTTTAGAACAAATACTAAATTGGAAGTGGAGGAATTCCTCTTACTCCTCCACCCCCCAAAATAAAGTCTGATCATCTACACCTTCAGTTCTACCATCAATGCCATCTTCTTCATTTATCACCTAGAAATAAGTCTGTGTTCAATGCCGATTCAATAACCGTGTAAAAAAAGAAAATCTGTCTTTTAAAGTATTGGTTATCCTTGCCATGGCCAAAGGAAGCAGCCTAGCATCCATAAAAAATCTTAGAAGAGAAGTGCACAAAAAATTTACCACTACTGGACAATATGCTCCACTTACTCTATTTTGCTAATGTTGAGTGAAAAATAGAAGGCAGAGAGGGCACTTATTTCTCCCACCTGAACCCACAGACTCACTGTATGGGAGACCCCATGGACCCTGTAAACAGCATGGTAGTGTTATTCTACAGGAAGAATATCAGTAAACATCCTGGCCAAAGTCATTTTGCAATTCAAGATGCTTTCTGCAACTTTTCCATTTCTATTGGCATTTGGTAGGCTGAGCTCTTTCCTTTACTAACCATTCTCTTCTCCCTTTTCTCCACTCCTCAGTCCCACTTAAGTTACTGTTCTGCAGACTGGCATTACCTCATGGTTCTTACAGGACAGTACAGCTTGCCAGCTTTTGCTTCAGTGCACTTCTTCTATTGTTTGTCTTATACAATGCAGGCAAACCACAGTGTCTAAGGCAATTGTATTGCAGAACAAATAATAACATTTTTGTGCTGGAGAGGGCAATGATCTGGGTTTGGTTTTTTTTCCCTTGGACACAAAGTATTTGGCTTTGTCGACTATTCTATTTACAAGCTGGATTGGTACCCATAAAGGAGTAACCTCAAGCTCTTTTTACTTAATTATAGCTCACAGCCCCTGAAAGTAATTCTACTTGGATTTCTGCAGTTATGACAACTAGATCTTGCACAGTGCTTTTCTTGCAGAGATCTCAAAGCACTTGATGCAGGAAGTTAAGGTAATTCTGCAGATGTGAAATCCAGGAACCTGAGGAGATGGAGGGAGTTGCTGAAGTTCATCCAGAGTTTGAATAGGAAAAAAAAACCTAACAAAAATGACATGGAATGATATTAGTTCTTAGTATTCCTGGCATTTCAACATAACTATCTTGAAGGAAAAATACAGTTTCCAGTTTAAGGGAGAAGCAGGAAGATCCTGAATACAGAGGAATTAAAAGCATCCAGCAGAGTATTTTTCAAACTATAAAATGTGTCTCTCCTTTCTTTTAATTATTTCCACAAGAAAAGATGTTCTGGTACAGAACCAAATCTTTCTGTTCTCACAGAATATTTATAGTAATCCTGTGAATCCAGAGTTTTCTCTCTCTCTCAGCATGAGTCTGTGGTTCTGGAGCCTGCTCTACTTCAGTCAATGTGTACATGAACTACTCAGGGAAGCACAACAAAAGATGATAAATTCCATGGAGAAGGTGAGGTGGCTTTGGACACTAGACGAAAGACATGAAGATTTGAATTAATCCTCAAAACCCCAAAATCTGACCACTAGAATTATGCTCTCCAAAATCCATTGTGCAACACAAGTCATATGCATATTTTCAGCAAATTTTGAGTAGTTTGGTTGAAGTAGAGGTTATTTCTGGCTCTAAACAAAAAGCTCTAAACACCAGCTTTCCATTTTTAAGGGATTTTTACAGTGATGATACAGATGTTAGCATTTTAAAACTGCCAAATAATTTCTGGATGGGACTCTCACATCTAGGTAAATATCTTTCCACTGTCATTTATACCAGCCTTAGGACAACCGGCATTTTCTAAATGAATAGCCAGATTACATAAAGTGGGTTTAGATCCAAAGATCCCTCACAATGTTCCAAGGAGTATAAATGACTGCATCGAAAGTTTCCCATCTTTGCTGTCCAGGTCATCTGTCTATACTTCAAGGTATGTATATTCTTCAGTTAAGCATAAGTAGTTTAGCATTCACGTCAAAATCATGATATCACCTGATACATTAAGAAATCTTACTAAAAAAGGTGAAAAAACTTCATTAGCTGACAAATGGATGTATCTTCTAATTAAGATAAGACACAGGATTATATAACCTTCAGTGATCTCAGATTTTGCAGGAAGAATATTAAAACCAAACAGCACACTTTAGATCCCCTACTGTCCATCATCCAAACCCAGCAGTCTGCTTTGAAAGAAGCTGGGGACTCTATCTTGATACTTGTTTTCTTCTCTCATACACTTTCTAGTCATAACCCGTGTTTTATTGTTGATTTCTGTTAAGTTGAAATCAAAAGTTGACCCAGATAGATGACTGTCAGCATGTCCACGTGCTTTTGCAGCAGACTTTAATCCTTGGGGGCAACAGAAAGATATGACAGGCTCCAATTGCAGGCACAGGTCACGCTATGGGAGGGACAGGTTCTGCACCCAAGTCATCAGAAATCATCTGGGCATCTACATCCTGTTGGTCCCCTTTAAAAACTGGGTCTTTAATCTGTCCTCAACTTTGTTCCTTCTCTTTTAAAAGGGAGTATTGCCTCACTCTGTTTGCTTAGGTGATACATTCAGTGGGGTCAAAGATCATCTTTTGCTATGCAATGGAGTTACATTCTTTAATAAGAATGTGTTATCGTAAACCATATTGCAAATCTCTCTGATAACTGCAGACATATTCTCTGGAGTCTTGAACACAATGTTTTCTGTGAGACTTTAACCTCAATGCTTAAAAAACCCAGAGAAAACTTGTCCTAAATTATTTCTATATTTCAAATTTCATTCCCTTTTTTTTTTTTTTTCCTGAGGAATACCAGCTTTGAAGAAATAGTTGCTTTGAGCATGAATAATAGGATTTTAGCTAAGAAATCTTCAGTGTGCTCTTAATTTGCAGATGAGAAGGTCTGATTTGGCTCTAACAGAACGTTTACATGCTCCATGGAGATATCAAGTATGGAGATGTCATGTGGCCTCTTCACTTAATGGAATGACAGCAAGAGGGAAAGAAAGCACTTGAGGGATTAATATGATCATCACTTTCAAGATACTTCTGTTTAAAAGAACTTGAAGATATTTCCATCCTTCTGCACAGATTTGTTCATTGCAAACAACCTAAAGCAGACTGTAAGGGCTCACTAACCACATGAGAATGGTCCAGGTCCAGAGAGGCACAAAGCCCATTCAGTGAGCTTATTTTTGTTAAAACTTTTCACACTTAGCTGTCAGTACCAACATTCATATCCTTGCCACCAGGAGTGAAAAATCTTTTTCTTCTCTATGAGTCTTGCTTTAGCTGTAGCTCATAAATCAAGTCACTAAACTCAGTTCTTTCATTGCAACATACCTGAAAGCACATCTCTCTTCGCTCCCACTACAATAATGTCTCATACATCTTTCATCACAGTTACTTCTACCTAGTCCTCCTAATCCCCACAGTAGGCAAGAGTTACAGGAAATCCCACACAGCACTTTCTGTTTGTATCTGTTTATACCTAACAGTTCCAAAAGCAATTTAGGATCTTGACAGAGAAAAGCCTGGAACCAAACATCTGAACTTTGCGCCCAGCAAGATCCAGGTGCCACATTTAAAAGGGAAAGGAAAAAGCCTTTCAGGAGCTTTGTGAAGGTAAGGCTGTTCTGAGGGGAGAGGTGGTGCCCTATTATTAATATTAGAAGGGTTTTTACACTGAAACTCTAGGGAGGTTATGGAAATAATCACCAGTAGTCTGGGAAAGATGGAAGTGTCCTGCTGTTCAGTGGAATGGTGTTTGAGAGATTAAAGTGTATGGAGCAGCCTCTCTTTCTAAATACCTTCCAATCTACCACCAAAGTGGTGCCTGTTAATCTTTTGGAAATCCTTCCTAGGCTATCTCCAAACTATTGCTTCCTTCTGAACTTAGCATCAAATTCATTTGTTTCATCTCCACTTGCAGTTCTCTGAGCATAACTTCTGCATGAATCTCCACTCTCCTTTCTCATCAACCTGGTAGTTCTTGCCAGTTCTTTTTCTATCTCATTACCCCTTCCCTTTCTCTTTATTTTCTCTGTATTTTCATCCATGTCTTTAATGATCTCTCAGTTGATCCCATTAGAAAATCTTACCTCTATCCCTATAACATCTTAGAGGCATTCAGATGTTAGTTCACACTACTCGATTAGGCAAAGGAAAATGTCCTGTAGTGCCTCATATATTGGTAAATTAGCATCTCAAGTATTCATACATCACCACTGAAGACAAATTACTTGAAGAGCTTCACTGTCTCTGAGCTTGCATTTTTTCTTATGCTGGATTATTAAGGAAAAGAGGTGTCTAAACACAAATAACAAATAATGTAATGTTATGTAAGAAATTGGATGTCAAAATGAACCCATATGTGCTGGGATATATCCTTATTGTTGTCTTCACATTGTTCAAATATTCACAGCAATGATTCTTCTGTATTAAAGGAGAGGTGCATAAGGAAAGCACAAATAGGAAACAAATCCATAGAGAAAATACCCAAATCCAAAGCTCTGCTTACTTTTAAAGGCTCAGTATTGAATATGAGGGTGAAGCTGTCAAGATGATTGCGAAGAATAGTATTATAGTATGTATTTTCTAGATTACTAGGATAACACTCCCTCTTAACATTTGTAATGGACTTTCACAGATGAAAACTGACTATATTATATGTGAGAGCTACCAGAGCTGATGAGCTACTGGGGCCATAGGTACCTGGACATCAGTGTTGTTATGGCAAGTGCAAAATGTAAAGCTTCTTGCCATATTTGGAAGTCAGAAGCAATTATTTCTCTCTAATATGTTCTGTGTAAATTGTGGTTATGCAGAGTGATTCACATTTACCTGTGCTTACCAAAAGTTAACACATCAAAAGGGGCTTTTTTGGTTCTACAGAATTTATTTGCGTAGAAAATGCCTGATATTATTTAGGTAGCCCATGTAATTTTAGCCACAAACTGAAGCTAATATTCCCTCAAAGAAGAAAAGACACTCCCTAATTTGAAGCTTCCTTGTTATCTAAGAGGCACAGATACTTTCCTCAGAACAGTAATAAAGATGGAAATACCACTTACCCATCTATATTTCCCCTTTCTCATTTTTTCCCATTATGGGCTGTGCCCTAAATGTTCCCATTTTCTGTGCATGTGTGACCAGGGTATTCACTACAGTGGTTTTCTGAGAATGAATATTGAGTCTTGCAATATGGAGAACAAGGCAGACTGACTAAAAGCACTGACACACAGGCAATTCTGAGCTCAGAAATGCACGTTCTCTGCTTCTGTTTCCAGCTCCCTGGGCTTTTCATGAGAGAATTTCTTCTGCGCAGTGCACATTGTGTTCATTCCTTGTCTCCTCCCTGTGGAGTCAGGTCACCATTATCGTTTCAGTCTCCCTGAAGCTTTTCATGACTTCTGCTATCACTAAATGAAATATTTGCTCTCTGCACTCTTGTCACGTCTTGCAAGGAAGCACTGAGGCTGGAATTTAGCAGCCCTGTAGAGGAAGTGTAATTCCCAGACAATGTTCTACAAATTGACAAATTCCCTGTGCCTTTATAGTGTGTAACCATCAGTAGTAGTTGTCTTTCCCCACTTTATTTTGTTTCTTACCTGAGTGCATACAGGGTTGCCACCGTGGGCTGCCTGGGGCAGACGACTTCACAGGATGAAAGTGCCATCAAACATTTCCATCCTTTTGCCCAGCAAACACTCAGAGACTTGCACTGATTACATTTTTTGTGTTTTTGAGAACCACCAAGGTCCTGCCATGCTGATTGGTGTCTTGTATTCTAGATGTTACAGTCTCCTGTCCACCTTGCAGATAAATTGTGCAAGAACAAAATCCATGAACTATGAATAAGGCCTACTTAGAAGAGCAGGAAATAAATGAGGATGTTTTCATGAAATCTGTGTAGATTGCAATTATTTTTAATAAGACTGAAGAATCCTGCCTTTGAAAGGGTCCACTTCATGAAGGGAGAAGTAATGTAATTACCAGAATAAAATAAAATTATCCTGTCCTTTCAGGTGTGTTGTAAAGCAATTTACTGTCTGAAGTCTTGAGCTATAATGTCTTCCTTTTCCCTGTGCAAAGACTGCAGTTTTGTGTTAGAGACATTACCAGCTTTCCCAAAGCCATTCATTCCTATCAATAGTAGACAGGGAAGAGGGTATGAAATGCTTCACATGATTTTTTTTTTATTCTAAGACACTCATGAGGCCTGTAGACATTCTGAAGCATTAAAATAAAGCATCTATCTCCATTAAGGGATTAATGATAACATGCTCTCTGTTTCATAAACATTTTATTTTCTACAAGAGAGACAAATATCCACAAATTGAAGCTACAGGAGTACAGTGCTGTGGAAAAAAAAATGGTGTAATTGAATGAGATTCTTCATTAATTGAAACTGATTAGTATATGGTTATCATTTTACCAGCCCATCCCAGTAGTCTCCCCACAGAGAAGTGGACAGTTAAAACACAATTTCTCCATCTGCTTTTCTTCATTGTCAGGGACAAGCTCTTTGTTTGCTTCCCTCACTTTTCACTCATCCACCTTTCTTCTTTTTCTCCTCTGCTCATTTCCCATCTCATGTTTATTTCTCTCACCTCATGCCCTTTCTCTCTCATTGTGTTTTGCATAAAGTATGCATTTCACCTTGTTTTCCTGAGATTAATTTTTGTTTGTAGTTTCCAAGGATCTCTGTGATATCCTAGACCATCACCACCATCAAACTGAATGCCTTTATTATTTATAAATGAAGGATCTCTGAAGACTATAAAAGGAGCTAGTGAATGTGGCCAGGGTTTGGTTTTTTTCATAGGTAGTTATCCCATGTTTCTATTTTACCTACTCAAGCAGGTGGCTCCACTGGAAATGTCTAGTTTGATTGCTGTATGAGAACAAAATGCAAACAAATTATTTTCTGACAGGATAAGTCATGTGAAACAAAAATAAAAGTTTGGAAAAAAAGGGAAAACACAAACCCAAAGAGCAATTACATGAAAAGGGATGTCCTGCTGGAGTTATATCTTACTTACTTAGGTGGGGTTATTAAGGCAAAAGTGGCTTTGTGTTTCTCTAACAAACTACAAAGGATTTGGATCATGGTTCATATTTCCAACAGGAGGCACTGATATAATTTTGGACACAAATCACAACATCCAAGTATGTTTCATGTCACAGTCAAAGAAAGGAAAAACTAAACTAAACTACATATCTGAACAAAATTAGTGAATTCATTTCTCAAATTTCATATCCTCAGTGTACTTTTCACAAAATGACTGTTGATATTCATGGCAAGCTTTTGAAAAATACTTACATTTTTATGCACCTCTCAAATATAGAATATTTGTGAACAGAAGAGTGGTAATATTCACTGAATGCAACCAATATGAACTATTTATTTAAATTTATTAATGCTATTCTAGACTCTTAAGGGACTGTTTGAAACAGCTTTATCTTTTCTTCACTGTATTTCTTGATATCTATTCTGCAAGGGGAGTGGAAAAAAAAATTCCTTTGAAATGCAAGACCAAAGTTTTGGTTTATTTTAATCTTTTCCATTTTTTCCCTGCAGTTTAAACCAGCTGCTCTCTAGCCCTTCACTTCAGCTGCCTGTCTTTAAAGGGTGGTAGGGGGACTTCTTTTTAGTCATCTTTTTTCCTGTCTCATCTATTTTAGTTTAAAGTAATTGAGGGGCAGAATTCTCTCTTTTTTTCCAAAATCGTGCTTAGTCCAGAGGTGCCTGATACTAGCTGGTGTCACAAAAAGGTGTAGCAAGACAAACAACCCACAATCTCACAACTTTTGCTAATAATTCCATATAATTTATAAAAAATATAAATATTTATATTTATTAAACCTGTCTTGGGTGTTTTTTGGTTTTTTTTTCCTGATGGAATTCAGAGCTGTTCAGTGTTCAGGGAGCAATTTCTCTGGAGAAAGCTGTGGAAGACACTGTAGGGAAAGGCAGTGTTAATTTATTTTTTGTTAGCTGTTTTCTGCCTTTAGGACTCAGCATATGCAAAAGCATCTATTGAATCCTCTATTGTGGATATCTACTAATCAATAGGCAATTTTGCTCTTGCCGAGTCCAAATGGAAAATGATGCAGCAGAAAAATCTGCTGGGCTAAAACTTGAAGTCCTTAGTTGTTCTCACCTTTATTTAATCACATCTCTAAATAAGTCAGAGGAACTGCAGGATTTATCTTCCTACATTTCTCTTATTGTTGAGTTTATCTGGGAGGTTGTTTCAGCCTCTTACCCAGAAAACAAGAAAGAGGCTGGTATCAAATTAATATGACCCATCCTACCCAGACACTGTAAATTTTTTAAATTTACAATTGACAACCACATTTCACTAACAATCTGCATATTTGACCTTCGGTAAGAGACTTTAAAAGCCATTAAAAAAAAAAAAAAGCTTTTCTTTGGTGCAGCTTGAATATTTCTGGAGTTTCTGGAGCAGATAATTTTCATTATATTTCATAAAAAACCCTATCAGAAAAAAACATGCAGAGGGATGAGGCAGGTCAAAGTAATTCTCTTCTGATCAGCCAAGGATTCCAAGGATGTAGAAAAAAGTGTTAAGCATTGCTGCCCATCTTTCCACCCTCTTTATAAAATCTCAGACTAAAAAATTGTAAGCCTTTACTTTTCATAAGCTTTCTTTAGTTCCTCTGGGACTTAGAAAGGCTTTGCCCAAAACAGGAAGATTTTCAAAACCATTTAGCTGGAGACTGAGTCAACAATATGAAATTGTCTTCGTGTTCCATTACAAAGAAGCCCTATGAGGAAAACAATTCTTCAGAGCTTTGAAGTTCTATATCACACTGTTTCTTCATGTGTTTCAGAAAACTTCTGTTCTCATTCTTCAGTTAGGGCAGTCCTGAGCTTCCTTCAGAGAAGAATAGAGAGGATTTCAAACTTCTGTCTTCCCTTCTTTTCTTTTGTCCCTCCACCATCTGCCATCTTGTCCCTCCAAATATGAGACACACAGGATTATTGAAACTTTATTGTACCAGGCAAAATATGAGAGGATAAGAGGAAAGAAAGTTTGAGTGAGACATGAAGATGATGAACCTGAGTTTGTGCAAAGCCTGAGACATCTCTGACTCCAGTGGCAGACAATGACTTGAGGCCGTTAAATTAGTGGGATAAAAGCATTACTAAAACAGCTTGATTCCCTATATATGTGAATGATTCCTGCACAATCCCTGACATCAAGACAGAGAACATGTGATTTCCCTAATTTCTGTTTGCTTTTTATTAAATGAGTGCATTTTGAATAGAGTAGGAGTGGGCATTTCAAGCTGGTCCATTTCATCCCTGAGGAGAACAGAAAAACAACATCTCTCCAGTGCATATCTCCACTGGATACAGATGCTCTTCCATATCTCCAGTGAATCTTCCCAGAGCAATATGTGTTTTGAGCATCTTCCCAGTCCCTGCCTCAGGTACCTGCTCATGGTTCATTTCAAGAATATGTGACCTTATGAAAGGCCTGCTTTTCAAACATGGGGACATAATTAAAACCTCTGAATTTTGCATTTGTGCATTCAAACCTGGCACCAAAGGTGTTAGCAGATGCACATGTAAATAAAAAGAACAGTTGTGCATTTTAGCACAGCACCTGTCTCTGGCAAAGGTATCTTTGTCTTGCTAAGGAGAATTATTACAGATAAGCAGACAGTGTGTTTGTGATTTGGAACTGGCTCATATCTTTCCATCTGTCTCTAATACAAAAATAAAAATCCCCGCTGTAATTTCTGAATGTGGAAGTTGCTGTTGTTTATGTGTTAAAAGTCATGATGACCCTGGCACATGCACTCAGAAACTCAACTCTTTGGGCTGAATTTAAAATGCTTTTCCCAGTTTAGGATTCATCAGTGGGAAATGCCTTGTTAAAGGAAAGACTGTCAAAATTAAAGGTCTCTATCCCATCAGCAGCTCCCATTAACTTTCCTATATGAGGACTTATTACACTCTGCACAAGTGCCCCAGTATAACCAGTTCTCCTGGGCAAGATAATGAGGGCTTAAAAAATCTCAATTATCTCTCCCAAGCACGTGTTGCTCATCACTGACTATCTCTGGGGTATTCAGAAGTGAAACCTCTCCTCCTCCTCCTCTGTCGATCTTCCCCTCTCAAGTTTTCCTTCATTCTAAGCTTAAGCCATGTTTCCAGTCACAACATCAGATCAGGCTGTGGCACGGATTTGGTCTGGATCAGAACACAGTCAGGTTTATGCCCAACTACCCAAACACTGACAAAAGCAGAACCCGACCTTCTGCTGCTATGTCAGCTGTGGGAAGAGAGACAAGATTTACTTGGGCATAAAGTCTGTTCATATAGGGTAGATCTGTTTTTAACAAAAAGGAGTTTTTATGGGATATATATATATATGTTTGACCTTGCTTTGTTTGGGGTTTTCTGCGTGTTATTTTAAATACAAATCCATTCCATGATCTGGTTTTCATATTAAACACACAAACAATTGTGTTGGTACAGCAGTGACGTGAAGGTAGGGACACCTGGGAATGCCCAGTGCTGGGATACCTTCCATGTCTCCAGAGTATGGGTTTATGACCTCAGTTTCTGTCACCTTCAAAAAGTGACAAAGAAGGAGCAATCTCTGGTTAGTTTCCCTCCCCACTTTAATGGTTTTTTTCTTCTTCCACAGCTCTTTGTCTGCCTGTATTTCAACACACTGACAAACTCCCTAATTTCTGCTATTGAGCGGGGTAATTAACACAGGTGTGTTAATTGTGCAGGTGGAACCTTATAGATCACAGTAAATACATTTACATGATAAATGTATTAGGTATGCTTTTATATTCCCATACAACATGGGCATTTTAATATCATTTTCTGTTTCAGGGTAACAATACACAATGCAGTCAAGGTGGAAATTAATACATAGCAGTTTATAACTTTGAGCTTGCAATTTCCATGAGGATTGGTAGGTAAGGGAGAGAAATCTGATATTGGTACAGGTAGTATTAGTAACTAAAGCTAAAGCTTATCCTAAATAATTGTCTCATTACATTTCTCCAAGTTCATAAGCTAGACGGGAATATGACGATCGCTGGCTGAATATATCTGGTAAAGTGAGGAAAAATAGAAAATAATTTCCAGACTTAGCTTAAAAATCTTATAAATTTTTAAAACACCAGAAAAGTTATATGTCAAAGGTAGTTTCTTTGTGATTTGGCTGCTACTGAGTTCATTATGCCTTAGCATAGAGCTGAAATTACCTGTTTCTCTGAGGAGTAAAAAAAAAAAATAAAAATAAACACAAAGAAATGTGATAAAAGAAGTGATTTAGAGAGGATTAAAGTGTCCTTTAAGCAGAATGCAAGTATTTTAAATCATCTGTGTGTCAGGATGACACACTATCTTTAGCTAAATTACCATTTTTTCTCTCTTGCTCATTGCTGTCTGCCATTCCCCCCACGGTATGAATTCCCATGCATCCCTGCAGATCCCAGAGAAGGAGAGACCTGTTTTCAGCTGCACACTGCCATTTCCAAAGGGTTTGAGGAAAAGATACTGCTGGTAGGTGATGTACTGGAAGTTTGCTGACCACTGTCCAGGCCTGTCTGGAATATAATTAATCCACAAGCCATTAAGTAAATGGCAGTTTCCCCATTTCTCTGAAGTACCAATGTATTAGTGCAGTCTGCTTAGGATCCAGGCCATTACAATCACAGAGTTAGGAATACCCACACACTCATCATTTTCAGGGAATTCGGCCTCGTGCCTTGCTCTTCTCATTAGAAAGAAGACAAATCGTATTTGCCACTTTTTAAAAATTTCCTTTTGTTTTTTTCCCTCCTATTTATATTCCCCCATCCTTCCTTCTGGAAACCTTCCCCGACCAGCATCCCCTCTCCTTACCTGCCTTTCTCTGGGAAGCACCTTGCTGCCAGCTGGCTTCCCAGGGGAGTTGAGGCAGGGAGATTTATTGCAGCAAGGCAACATCCTCTTCTCTGGGCTGGGAGTGAACAGGAACAACAAACCCTTTCTCATCAGCTCACTATGTCACCAACACACCTGAAACTTTCTGGTCACCTAATGTACCATTTAGTCAGTGCAAACATTTTGATTGTCCAAAGACCAGAAAATTATGTTTGGCAATAGTAATAGAACAATGTCTATGGTAGGTACTTAGGTGCCCTGTGTGACCATGTCCCCAACCTACAGGCTTTCATCCACTTATCCTCAAATAATGCCTCACAGAGTACTAAAAACAGACTCCAAAATTGGTTATTATTTGTTTACTGGTTTGGTTTTTT
>VYXD01005828.1:446514-483571 GCA_013397195.1 Hylia prasina
GGTTTGGTGTTTTTTGTGGGTTTGGGGTGTTTTTTTTGGGTTTTTTTTTTGGTTTGGTGGTTTGTTTTTTTTTTTGCTATCAGGATGAAAAAGCTGAATCTGTGAGGAAAATCTGAGTATATTGGTAATCTATCAGCTTGCCTTAATGAAGAATGCAAGTTTTGCAATCATCCTCTTCCGTCCTGTGTGTTGCACTCTTCCTGCTTTATATTGCTTTGCCCCTGGGGTGATGAGTAGAGACTTTGCCTACAACTCATGCTCAGATTGCAAATATCTTCTACAGTTCTTATCCTGGGTAGGAAAAGGTGCATGAATAGGAATGAATATCTGTTTGTTGGCTTGTTAATGCCATACTACCCAAGGGGAAATTACTTCGATTCACTTGGTAAATTAAGTAAGGTACATGGCTTCTCTTTGTCTGCTTACTCCTATAAAATGAGGGGCGTTTGCCTCCTTTGTCTGAAACAAACAAGTTCCTTCTTTACATGGTCTTGGATACTTTGATATTTTCCTGATGTTTTTCTTTTTTTCTGTGCTGCTTATAAAAACAAATGTCTGCATTGTTGTAGCTATGCCCATAACAGCATTGAGGAATTATAATTCCAATGCTTCTGAACTTTCAGTCAAGCTGCTTCTTGCTTCCACTGATGAAAACCCTAAATTCAAACTTGTGCAAACTCTGTCATGATTCTTGCCACTCCCTCCAGGCAAATTCTGCTTCTTACTACATGCAATGTATGGGCTGTCTTAAACTTATTTATTTCAAGTCTAACTGGAGAAATCTCATCTCTTGATCATTACAGATTTCTTCACTATGGGGGTGTTCAGTGAGCAGTGGATGGTGCCTTATTTCAACTTAGGCTCAAACCATGACAGTTGTTTTTCAGATACCCCAAGACTGCCACAATACCTTTTAGCCTTCCCTCACACCTTGAGTTTTGGTTTATGAGCTGTCAGATAACTGCTTGAGCAGTAAAGACAGATTTGAATTATGCATTGGTAGCAGGTAGGTGAAAAGCAGTCTAATTGTAGCTGTGCAAAAATTGAGAAGAATTAACACTTTTTGAAAGCAAAACTTTTGCTTTAAAATAAAAAGTGCTTCATCACTGATGAGCAGGGACTCATCAGTAATGATGAAAGGAGAGATGTTGTTCAGTACCACCGGCCTCCAGTCCTGCTTCCCTTCAATGTCTCTCTCTGGGTACTTTCAGTAAAGTTTGTTCTTTGGTTCCGCTCCAGTGGTTGGCTTCCTCTCACTGACTACTTGAAATCAGTTCAGATACCTTCTGAAACACAGGCTGTGGCAAGTACAAATAACCAATATTTATTAGACGCTTGAAAATGAGCAAACACAGCAGGGCTGCTGCTACTTGATATTTATTTTATTTTGAGTTTAGAGAGCCAAAGTCTATGATTTTATCTTAAAGAGAAGATGCCTGGGTGTGTCAGAACTGAAAGGCTGATGGCAGAATATATGTGGTTGTGAGCACATTCACAGTGAGGCTGCTCCTTGCAGTTTCCATAGAACAAAAAGTTCTTCTCAGGGGGTCCCTGCAGCTGTATTGTGTCTAGAGATGGTGGAACTTGGGCTTCCCATCAAAAACAGCCCAATTCAAACTCTGTGCTCACACCAGAATAACTACTAAATAATCTCTGAAGGCAATGGAAATGTTCCAAGTGAATGAAGAGTAAGTAGAAGAAGATTTGGTTCAAGCAGGGCCATTTGTAACTTAGTGGTATTTAGTGATTTGGTGCTAACCTTTGTGACTCCTATTGATGGCTGGTAGTTTACTTCCAAATATATTTGCTATTGGACTAGAGGTCCTCAGAAGTCTCCATACAGAATTTTCCAAATGATGTTAATGTAAAGAAACTTCCCATTCCTTCAGAATCTCTGACAACCATCAACTGCAAACTCTTGAAATTCCTTTTTTTCTTAATTTGATTTCTTTAAATTCATACAACCCATTGTTACATCTCATTAGGGCCTTTAAAGAATGTTATAACTATTTTGAGCTTTTAATTTTGTTTTTGTTTACAGTTAAAATGTGGATTAGAACTTTAATCTGTTCTTTTGTGTTACTTTAGTGTTAATTTTAGAATTATTTTATTGCAAAGGAAGATTAAAGATTATTAGTTGAGTTTCCCTTTCAAAGTAGCTGACTTTTCTTCTGGAGCAGTATCTAAAGACAGTTTTATAATATTTTTATTAAAAAAACCCTTTTTTTTTACTCTGTAAACTCATATTGTCACTAGTAGAAATGGTGGCTGATAGCTCTGAATAGTAAATGTGCTGATTATCTCTAAAGTCCCATGAAACATAAAGTCCCATAAAGTCATCCGTGTGGGAAGGTCAGACCACATCTGGGAGAGCTTTGGAAATCCTGCTTCTCTATAAATATTGTTTCCAATAATTATTTTATCAGAACTGATCCTCTGTAGCTACTTCAGATGTTCTTTTCACTCTGCCTGTCGATGCCCAAGTGAGTAGCTCTCTGAAAAGCAAGCGTTGTTAGACTGTCAGAGGCTCTGAGGATGGACACTACAAACCACGCTGAAGACAGTAGAAAAGCCCAACTGATTTCAGTGGGATGTTATATCAGATTGAAACCAATAATAACTTTGTGGCTTGAAGCAGATTTTTTTTATATATATATTTGCTTTAATCTCCTTCAACTAAAGCAAAATAAAAAATCCTTGAGGAAATAAGTTGGTTTCTGTTGGCTGGATGTATTTGCACAAGTGAACATGAAATGATGCCAAAACATTGTAGTGAGGTTTTATTTGAAGTGGACACATAAACACTGGGAGCTGGCTTGCAACCAATGATTCATTCCTCAATTCAGGTCAATTCAAAATGATTTAATTGGCATGATAAGCTATAGAATTGTATCCACAGCATCAAAGAGGAAGATCTTTCAGAAGTGCTTTACAGGATGCGTCTAATCTACTCATCTGTGTTTAGAACAGATGGTGGCCTCCAACACACATTTAGCTACTATTAAGTTAGTCCACTCCTCATCTGATATGAAGTTAATGCATGCTTTTTCTGTACAGGCTATGCAGACTTTTCCTTGGTTTGTGTGTATCCATATGAATAATTATGTTGTCATGATGTGATGTCAGTTCCTAACTACCGACCGCAGAACATTTTCTTGCAGGTCATTGTGTTTTGGACATTAAAATGGAAGCCACATCTTTGTTGTTCCACTGTCACTTTGTTTGCAAGGACAGTAATGAATGGGATCATCTTGTGGGTTTCTCTAACTGAAGAATCCATAGTCCAAATGCATATATTATGAAGAAAGCATTTGAAACACGTTGCTCTGTTTCTGATGAGAATTTTTTTTTGAGATAGGTAATCCTTTCCAAAAATATATGAATATATAAACCCCAAAAATATTCTTCCCAGAGAAGATTCAGCAATGAAATACAAAACGAAAAATTTACAATTTTTTTTAAAAAATATTCTTTCTGAAGTAAACATGAATTGTGATGGCAGACTAGAATCTTTTTTAACAAGGTAAAGATGCTGAAGCAGCTTTTGAAATGAGCAGTTCACATATGACTTAATGAAGATGAAATGTTATTTCATTTTTCTCTTGGTACCAACAATAATCTTGGAAGACTGTCCAAACAATAAACAAAAAATGACTGTACCAGGAAAGAGCATTCACATTGAGGTGCACAGAATAGTTTCCCTAGGCAACTAATGCTTTTCCCCTTTTTTCATCTTTCCTATGATTCCAATGTCTTCAGTAAAACTTCTTCAAACATGGTCAAGCACTTGGACCATAGTACCTGCAAAGATAACATCTCTTATTGCCCAACCTCAACCTTTTCATGGTGTTTGAAAACACCATCTCTGAAGTATTCATCTCAGGCATCTTCACTGACATGACAGTGCACATGGGTAGTATAAGAAAGAATCCCTTGGAAATAAGAAAAAGCCAAGTGTAGAAATTGCACTGGAACTAAGTGCTAGAAATGTTGCTGCACAATTGACTATTTGACATTAGTACAGTCATGATGAGCTCTAAGAGGTGCTCTCTGACAGTTTCTGAGATTCCCTAACATCCTTGTGCATTGCCTACTTTGGGCTCCACACATGAAGCAGGGGCTGAAGTTTGAGCTGCCAACTTTTAAAAACTCAGGCTTCAGCACAGGGCAGGAGGGCAGGGGAGAAGAGAGGAAGAAGAATCCTTGTCCTCTTCCCAGGAGGATGAGCTCTATGTGCCTATTCCTTTTTACTCCCATGAATGTCTTCTGTAGATTTATTGTGGGAAATTTTAAAGGTAGGATTTTGGTCGTTCAATCTTGTAAGGAAAGCCATGGTCTATATTTTTGTACTTGCATTTATGTAATAGCTACACCAGGATAATTTTATTTTTGGCTGAAACATCCCCTTTTCCTCATTTAAATATTTTTTGTGTCTGTTGTGTCCATAGGTTTCAGTTCTGCTCTACTCTGTGTACATAAATAAAAGACAAATCCTACCCCTACAGATTTAAAGTTTATGTTTGCAGAGCTTAAAGCAGCTTCTGACTTACAAGCACAGCCGATTAACTGCAGAAAAAATAAACTGTCCTTCAATCTGAGGTTATCTAAGTGACCACTGATACTGTCCAAAACTAAATAGGAAATGAATTTTCACCAATACATATTTTAAAGATCCTTTTTCCCAGGCAAAACTAAGACTATGAAGGGTAGTCTGGTCTTTGTTTTTCTTTCTTGAAAGGGAAAGTAACTAAGCAGACTGAAAGACAGCCTGAGAGAGCCCTACTCTGCAACAGAGAAAAGACTGGAGCTCACATCTCTGTAACCTTTCGGTGAGCATATTGAACATCCTTCCCTCAGGGATCATTGCTCTCAGGGTCTCTCCCACAGTGCAATACTCAGCCAAAACATCCTCTGAGATAAGGAAGTCTGGGAAATATGCTCCACAGCTTGCTGAACCAACACTTGGACCTGAATCTCCAACATGCCCTAGATCTGCAAAAGCTTTATGAGAAAAGTTATATGTTCTACCAGAACAAGTAGTTCCTTCCCCTCAAAAAAGTTCTCTTTCAATACACAAGGCTTTTTTCCAGTAAGACAAAGAAAGATTTATTACAAATACGGAATAAATTTTACCCATTGCTTCTGTTGCAGAACTGGTACTAACTAATGTGTTTCTTGTGTTTTCTGCATAGTAAAGTATCTTACCTGTGGAGCCAGACCTCTTCATCTTCTGAACAAGAGGTAATTTGTTCAACTGAGCTGAAAAAATAGAAGCCTAAGTAATGTTAGACAAAGAATGACTGGTTGAAATGAATGCAAGCATATAAATTCTACATCTAGTAATGTAAAATACACAAGTGCAGTGGAGCACAATGATGTTCATTTGCAAACATTGAGACTTGAAAGAGACATCATGGGCTTGAAGGTTGCCTCTTATTCTGCTGGATGTGGAAACCCTCTGCTTTGATGCATTCTGGTAAAAACTCCTGCATCTACCTTGGGCAATCCTGCAGAGACAGGGCAACTGCAAGATCCTATTGTGTGCTGCTAAAGGGAATGCCTAATGAGACTTCTGAAGCAGCCTTCTTAGCTCCAACAGGGGATGTTAAAAAAAAAAGGAAACCTATTCAGTAAATAGAAAAAAAAAAAAATTTGAACACAGGACTAGCTTAACAACCTCCTATGATGAATTGTCACAATACAGTTTCTCAATATGAGTTTCTCTCATCTGATATCTAGTTCAGCTTTCTAAGTACTGGTTCTATTGTAAGAATCAATCTATGTGGTTGGTGGAAGAAAAAAACCCCACATAATTGTTATTACCAATTCTTGATTACCATTTGCTGGAAATTTCATTCTTGGAGTAAGCCGTATTTAGTCTTATTCAAAAAGAAGCTAAAATTTAGATGTCACAGAGCATCACTTAAGAGCCCCATGTGCTGGCCTTCTGTTATTATTCCACAGACACAGGTGTAATTTTCTGACTTCTCTTTGGAAAAGCTTCCCTCACCCTCCACCTCCACATACATTACAGCAATGTCTGTCTACCTGCAGAGATCCCAAAATATAGTTTCAAAGGGAATTGCTGAATCCTGTCACATCAAAGGCTGCTCAGCCCTGAGGCTATTCCTCATCTCCCATCACCAGCAGAGAGCTCAATGTGGAGCAGAACTGAGAAAGGACAACCAGCTCCCCAGTCAGAATTTCTGGGATTTCCCTTCTTAGTGTGCTTCCCTAAGAAGAAAAAGAATAGAAAGGTCTCCAGCTACCACTTGGAGAGTCACAAATTCATTTAGGTTGAAAAAACCTTTAAGGTCCTGAAGTCCAGCTGTGGTGCTGCAGGGGTTGTTGTGGCCCCAGTGCCAGACCCAGAATCTTGTCTGTCCTAGCATTTGATCCTAATATGACCAGATTCCACCCACTTCCAACATAGAACTGTGTAATCTTATGATGAGCCATCACAGTTTCAGGACCAAACAACCTTCTGAGGATACAGCTGCTGAACAAGGACTGGAGAAGCCAAAGGGAAGGCAAAATAACAGCCTGCAGGTGTGTTCATCATCCTGCTTGCCTCTCTCAAGATCCCCTTCTGAACACACCTGCTCATGCACTCAGACTAATTTTGCATTGGTCATAGACCTAGTGCTTTAATAATAGATAATATTCATTATGTGAGTGTTATTCACTTGGAGGATGCTTCATTTTATGCTCACCTTCAAAACTACTGGCAATCAGCCTGTCTCAGGTGGCTCTGTGCCAGGCCCAGCAGGTTGTTGGATTTATTGCCCACAATCACCACTTTTGTCCAGATTTATCACACCTCACTGTGACCATTAGCACCCTTGATTACCTCTTCATCTTCGCCGTTTTGAATCACAACTTTGATGTATAATATCTCCCCAAGCAAGGACATTTCCTCTTCAACAGCAATTCTGAATGGTACACAAACAACTGGAAATACCCCATCAGCATTTTCAGGTATAGAGAATTTGTGACAAGGGTTTTATTTTTAAGAATAGCAAGGATCTTTTTTTCTGATGATTATTCCATTCCATCCAGTAGTCATCATAGTATGCCTGTGTAATCCAGATCCAGGACAACCATCGTAACTAATAAGCACTAAAGAGAGCAGAAACTTATCTAGAAACCACAGGACCTCCTAGTTGATTCTCCAGAGAAAAAAATCTCCTTCCTTATGTTATCCTGCACTTCATCAGACCTGCCTGGAAATATCTGACAACTCCCCTACAATTGTCTATTAGCTTTTAAGTGACCAACAGGAAAAAACAAACTGACTCTGGCATATTGGTTAGTTTTTTCCACTGGCACAAGACTGTTGCAGTTTCCCCTTGTTCTTTGCCTGCCTAAATTCACCTTTTGTCTCTTACTGCAGGTTACAAAATTGCTTGGAGGAGACTAGATGAGTTTGCCCTGTATTAAGAAAATTTCTGCTAACAGTTCATGCTAGGGCACAGTTATGAATCTAACAATAGTACAATGAAAAATTCTCTAAAGTGCACTTCAGAAAAAAAGAGGAATTCTTTTAATGAGCTTGTCTTCTCCTCCAAGCGGAGTATAGTGATACAGTAGGTAGCAAACTTCATGAGAAAGAGGCTGAGGGATGGAGTGCTCCTGGTTCTGTCTGGCATTGATGACAAGTAAAGTGTTTCATAAGATTCCTGCAGGTCTTGTGTTTGAATATTTCTCACCCTGAGAGATGTGATTCATAACAATATTATCCAGGGAAAAGCAGGTGGACAATTATGAATGTTCTTGCTTCTTGGGCCCAGAGCACAGGGGCAAGAGGTGAGCTCAAACACATTCCCTCAAACAGCTTATCCTCCTTCCTGGCACACCAAAAATCCCCAGACCTGTGCCTGCTGACTGAGTGTGAGCACAGCTATGTGCAGGCACAGCAGCGAGGCTCTGCAAATATCACATTTCCCACCACAGGATGCAGTGCTAATGCAGTGGGTACCAGCCCAGCAAATTCACCTCTGGCAAGAAGCAAAACTGTAAGAAACATCACAGTATGGCATCTAATCAACTTTACTTCCTTGCCTTTGCCAGCTTTAACTGCCTTCTCTTCTCTTTGAGCTGTAGAATTCCCTGCCTCTCTGCTGCATCAGTGAGGCCCGCAGGTTAAAAAATTCCAGACTATATCTCCAGCATCCCAAATAATTTTATTGTCAAACTAAACACCTCTTCTGCTTTTGTTCTTTCCTAGCCTGGCAAACTCTTAAGTATGTGCCTTCTCTATAACTATAAACAGTCCCACAGAGGAAGTCTGTAATAGTGACTGCCCTGTCAGATGGAATAAAGATTAAATCTAATCGATAAGAAAGAGGTTCAAACAAAAACTGTAGTAATGAGTCCACCCAGTAGTCTGCATTTTCTTAGTTTGCTTGCTTCTTGGACCCTGACAGCCATCAGACCACCTGTTTTCTGTCACTGCAGCTCAGCTGTTGTTCACAAATTTTAAATATTTGTGCCACTAATTAAATTGTGCCAGTAAACCACTATTAAATTTAGTTATTGCTGAAAGAAGCTAAAATAATTTATCATATCTGAGTGGATCATCAATGTGTTTTGGAATTTAATGAAAATGAGAATTGGGTCAGCAGGAGGAAGAGGAGACATCAATTAAAAAATATATCTATACTGGAGTCTCAAAAGCCATTAACATTGATTTCAATCCAGGACACAGGGACTGGCTGGCAAAAAGCACTGAAGAATAATTAAAGAGGATTTTTTTTTTTTTTCCCTGTGGCTAGAATACAATAACAGAGCTTCAAGAAGTGGAAGTAAACAGGATGTAATCACTGCAGAGAGCTATAAAGGGCTATGAGAAGCTGTTAATGCTACTGCATCTGTTTGGTCTCCTTTCATATCTTTATTTGTATTTTTAAAGTTTAATATTTGTTTTTAATGGACACGGCTGCGGGACTGGAGCTGGAGTTTCTTCTGCCCCTTCAAGCTGCCCTTCTCACAGGCTCATCACTGCACTGAAGCATCATGAGAGCTTCTGCTGCTGAAGATGATACAGTCAGACAGGTTCCTCACATCTGGATCCTGTTCAGGTAGGGGTGGTGACACAGGCTGGCTTGGTTTAACTGTACTTTGATGTTTGTAATATCCCCACGATAAAGAATGTAACTATTCCATTCTTGAGTGAAAATGTGTCACTTCTGAGTCAGCCCAATCACGTGGAGACTGTAGACAACATAGATGAACTTCTTTCAACTTCCTGCTCGTTATTTTCAGGTCAATGTGGTCTGAATGATCCAAACAGGATTGACTTTTCACTAAAAAAACAAATCATAGAGCTGGAATATGGCCTTAAGAATTTTGTTGCAGACTGGATCCAAGAAGATCTTTGGGTCTGCTAGCAAAAACTCTTCTGATTCTGTCCTTGAAGGATTTTCAAAACTGCAGCTATATGACTACCAAGGTCAGTAGTTTTTTCAGTGTGGTTTGTGAATAAAAGTTATATGATAAAGAACTAAATTAAAACTCAACCTCCATAAAAATGGAAAACTATTATATCTTCCTCCCTCACATATTCTTGAATAGATGGCTATAATTCTGCTTTTGTATCTTTGGTAGACCTTTTCTCATCTGATTCCACCCACTAATCCTGAAGAAAACTCTCCAGGCTCGAAGGTTTCACTGTCTTGTTAGTCTGCAAGGATTTTTCTTTTTTCTTCATCTAATAAGTTGACTACTCACACAAGTGCCAAGCTTCCTTAAAGTGAGAAATGGAGGAGGGAGGCAGAACAATCCAGAGGCTGGAGTAATCCCTACCAAATAGCATGTACACCACCTGTTTGGTTTGTATCCTACTTTAAGAGCTCTTCATTGATTTTTGCTGGACTGTCATTCACCAGGAAGGAAGGTTGGTTTGTATTCTTCTTAAACTTAATGCACTTAGGCTAGAAAAATAAGAACAAAACAATTCTGTATGGGCTTGGTGGGCACATTATTAGCTCTAATTCCACTAATTAGTGGAAAACAGCTGGTCAAAGGCTGATTACTCTCTTCTCTGCACCAGACAATACATGAAAGCCTTCTAGTATTATACCAGGCACACAGGTTAGCTAGTTTATGTGTGCCAAATCAAGTTACCTGTCAGAACCATAATAGCTTTATTTTCTGAAAATGGTGGGGTTTTTTTCATTCAGACATAAATACATTTTAATTAATGTATATTTATGTTGGAAATAGTTATCAGAAAACTGACAACATCTTGATCCGAAATCTTGTTGGTGTAAGACTTGAGAGCTGATAGTCAAACATCTTCTGGGGTCACTTCACTTTCTTCCACTTTCTTTTTATTCCCATTGGCTGTGACAAACCAAGCCAGCTGGTATTTAAGGAACCCTGCGAAATTCATAGCTCTTGTCAGGTTACTGCCTGTAGCTATGAAAATTTAAGCTTTTGTTATTTGGAGTCACTGTCCCTGGGGGTGTTTAAGTAAAGACTGGATGTGGCACTCAGTGCCATGGTCTGCTTGACCAAGGTGGTGTTAGGTCATAGGTTGGGCTTGATGACCTCAAAGGTATTTTCCAACCTAGTTAATTCTGTAATTCTGTGATTTATCTGTCTAATTATTTCATATGAGCAGTAGCTAAAAAATATTTATATCCTGAGATGCACATTCAGGTCATTAAAAAATAAAACAGCAGTTGAAACACAGTTGAAGTTTTGTAATGCAAACATACCCTGACATCTTCCTGGTGGGTGCATTTGCACCTTTATAATTACGAAAATATTTCCCTGTACGTGCAGGAATTCTGCATCAGATGGCTACTCTATCAAATTGGCTTAAAAAATTGAAAAAAAGTCACCTAAGCTATTAGGTATTTTTTCTGATACTTTTCATTCTTAGATAAAATCAACTGGTATGGTATCACTATTTTCTTCATTAAATTGCAGGTTTTCCAGTGACACACTGCATGTAACTTTTAGATATTGTTGAGAAAGAAAATAAATTGCCCAAAATATGGACAACTGCAGCATGAACAGAAGAAAGTGGAAAATAGGGCTACAGATCTTGAAGAAAATACTCCACTTTGGCCATCATTTCAAAAATTAATTTTACTGGAGTATGACTACAATTGTTAGCAAAATTACTTGACAAATAGATGGTCAAACAATTACTGTTTTAACATTTTAGCTGAAATCTCATTAAAATTAACTTCTCTTACAAAACAAAGAAATATCTTGATGCAGATTATATCTACCTAATGTCACGGGGGTTCTGTAGATCAGTTGGAACTCAGCTCCTTTTGTTTATTTGCATCTGCTTTCAGCATATTTTGGCACAATTCCTTTTCTTGCATTTACATTAGTCTGAGAAGGACACATGAGTGATCTCTGAAATCTCTAGAGCAAAACAAATGTGTTGATTAGTTAGTCTTGTTTTGTTTCGCTGTCTGAAATTTTGGGAAGGGAGTATTTTATTAAAATTGTCCTAAATCTGTAATAGATTTTCTCTCTTTTGAGAAAAATCTGAGACTTAATTTAGAGCCAGTTGGTTTAATAATGACTTTCATAGAGCATTAAACTGGCCCACAAACCAATTCTTGGAGAAGTCATTCTATGTCTGAAAATATTTGTTTAGATAAAAAAATTCACTTTTAAACTCTTCTCAAGCTGTTCTTTTGCACAGAAAAGACTTCATGTGGAATTTAGGAGTAAGTCTGGAATGAAGGAAGTGACATAGGAATATCTGCCCTTCACTACTTCTGAAAAAAAGAAATCTCATGAGGCCTCAGGCTCAAAGGTACACCCTCTGATCACAGGACTTAAATATCCTTCCATTTTCAAATATAACCCCATTATGACCTTTATAACCAAGGTGAAATCAAATGTTCATCAGTGTTAGAAGACAAAATGTAGTTTTAGGGACTATGAATAGTCAGGGGTGGAAAATGAAACTGCAGAACTTCTGATATTCCCTGATTTTACACAAGCAGAACTTAGCATTGAACAAATCAGCTTAAGGATCCCAATCACATTTGTGAGCACAAGTCTCAAGTGCACAGCTAAATTTGTATGTTCAACATGTTTGCACTTAAAGGTGCAGATGCTAAAACTGAGCCATTTCTAAAACATTTCCAGAATATCAATTTATTGTTGGCTAGAGAGAATGTTCTCATAGAGGAACCACTGGCAGGGGTAGGTCAGAGGCACAGCCAGTGTAGCAAGGGAATCTGAAAAGCCTGATAAGTGGGCTTCCAGATCTGAGGGAAATTTATTATCATTTGAACCTATCTCTATGTAAACTGCACCTGGACTTAATAAATAAATTATATCTGAGGACAGACCATTTTAATTTATTCTCCACCCTCCCACTAGATTCCAAGTTTCTTTGCCTTGATGACAGAGCCTGTCCCAGGCTTTTCTGCATCTTGGCAGCAAGCAAAATACTGTCCACTATCTTGTATTTGTCATCCCAAACCAGCAGTTCATAACCTCTCTGTTTCCAGGGAAATCCCTGAGCATCCCATGCTGCCTTGGCTGCAAAATGCCTGCCCTGTTAGTGCACTTCCAGGCTTTGCATTTGTCAATCATCCTCCTTCCCCCACTGGTTCACCTCCAGCTTCCTCTGACCCTCTGCAACAGCCTTCTGTACCTCTCTGCCTCATCAACTCTCCATCCCTTATCAGATCTCATCTGCAAAACTCTCCTCATTCCCCTGCCTGCACCTCCTAATTCCTTCCACTCTCTTCTCTCTGCTATTGGCCTTTGTCTCTCTTTAATTTGTTCTACAGGCAATATCTTTTTGCCTCTATTGCTCTGTAATTTATACAGTATAATAGCTATAGTCTTGTATTATTTATTTTATAAAGCATTTTAGGAGAAGGATTCACATGAAAGGAGCAATGAAAAATAAACTTGCATTGAAGTATAGTCTGTTAAGATGAGCTTGTACTATTGTAATCTTTTTTATTATTATTATTTTTCTTTTCTGTCTTTTCACTTCCCTTCCCAAAATGCCCCAGAAATTTTATCTAAGTCTGAAGCATACACCTCCTGCTAACTGAACACTGATAACTTCACAGAATTAGTGTGGGTGATTGGTAGGGTCTGAAAGCAATGGACACCTAAAAGAAAGCATGTAACTTTGAAACAAAGCTCACCAAAAGAAAATGGAAAAAATTCTTTAATGTAATTCTCAGGGGCTTATGGTCCTGGATAATCAAAGTGCATAGTCACACTCCTGGGGACAGAGAAAAAAAGAAGCAGCAGGAGGCTCTGCAGTGAGATCTGTTAAGTTGAAGATACACCAGCAACACAGACCTAATAAGCACTGAGGAAATATGAGGAGTGTAAATCTCTTCTTTCTTCCTTAGGCCATGTTTGAGGAGCATGGTGGAGGTGCCAATATCTCCAGAGTACAAAAGCCACCTGGCAGATTTTATGTCCAGAGTATCAGCTAAAAACTCTGGAGTCACATTATTGGCCACAGCAGTGTCAGGCCTTTAGTACATTGGCAAAGGTTTTACAGAAAGGGAGGAGGTGCCAAGTGGGAATGAAACTTGGGAATGAATCTTGTCATTCTGGTCAATTGAACAACCCAGCTGGATAATTGCAAGCAACAGCAAAGGTAGTCGGGCAGAATAATTTATATATATATATATATATATTAAATTTATCCTTTTAATTACCTTTTCAATTCTTTTTTCATGAATTGCATAGATATGAATATCAGTCATTAGTTAAAATAGATCTTGAAAGTCTTTCATGAAATAATTTCTCTAAGTCTCCATTTTCATTTTGTTTCTGCTTCTTTAGCTCTTGTGCTTTCTTTATTTTTTTATTTCTTTTCATTTTGCTTGCAATTAGCTGCATGAAACTTATTTATATGTTTAATTTACTTTATGATTATAGGTACATTCTCACACTCTGGTAATTATCTCTGGAGCTGGATTTGATTGGCATAAGTAATGATAGCTGACTTCAACAGAAGAGTCTGCAGTTCTTTCCTTTCCCTGATTAATGGCATAGTTTTACTCAAAGATTCACAGTAAAAGGAGTAATGTCATCTTAATCCATGGTCCAGTTGTTGTAAGTCATAAGTCAGGTCCTTAGCTGAGGCAAGTCATTCCAGCTTTGGGTTACTGGAAGTGAATTACAATGTCTAAAGCTCTGCTTCCCATTTTTTTATGTACTGCCTTTCCTGCACTGTTAACATTGCAGAATATTTTATGGTCACTTTTGGTTCTGCAAGTAGATGAGATGTTATAAGATGCTCATGGAAACTAAAAAAAAAAAAAAAAATTAAAAATATTCTCTCATCAAGATAATATTTCTAGAAAGGAAAGTGTAGGAGTAAAATGTGAAAAGACTAAATTGCAGCCAAAGAGAATATCTGAGCAAAACATGCTCTGAGATTTATTGTATTAATGTAAAGGTGATTAAGGGTTATCCCACTATGAAATTCGTGTCTGCAGCCAAGGGGTGGAGAAAACAGCCCCATTAGCTGTATCTGGTACTGCTAGGGAGGCAGCAGGTAGGGAAATAGAAGGGAAAGGAAGACTGATGTTAAGGAATTTAGGACTTTTAGGCCAAATACAAACTCAACCAAAATAAGTGAGAGACATACCAATGTCTTGGCCAGTCCTGATGTGGCTGAGCTGCTCCATTTGTTGCAGGTGACAGGTCTCCTCACTCTACTCAGTGCTGGACTGTTGCTAAGGAGGACCTGAACTCAATTTCAGTTTAGGAGATAAAATGCCTTCGATAAAATCAGGTGGGACTTCTTTCCCCACTGGGTTAATACATGTAATTAATAAAAGAGCAGTAAGGGCACTGATCTGATATTTGCATTAAGTGTTGCATAGAATAAATCAAGGCATTTCCTTGCCTTTATCTCCAGACAAAGCACAGCCTAATCAGCACTACATCTTCTGAATTTGCATTTAAGGACAAAGATGAAAGATTTTTTTAACAGTCATGTAGCAGAAGTTGTGGTGCAACAGATTAGAAATAGGGCTACACTATAGCTTGTTACAGATGAACTGCTGTGAGGACAAATCATTAGATGACATTTAACCTATGCTGGCATTTTTGTTTGCCCTTAGAACATCACCTAATTAAATGTGGATTTATTCTGACAAGCCAGATGGTCCTCTGGTTACTGCAAGGAGTCATGACATGCCAGATCTATTCCTGGCTCTGCCACTTATCTGCCCTGTGACCTTTGCAAATCACTTAACCTCTTTACACCTTCAAATTCCATTTATGATATCAGAAGAATAACGTGATTTTCTACTGTTGAAAGGCTTTGCACAATCCAGTGCATTAAAATCACTAGCTGCTCCACTGTTAATGAGAGGACAACAGATTTAAGTTTGTGGAGCTACATGATCAGCTGCCATTAACTTTTCCATCTCCCATGACTTAAATAGACTCTGACTAATTTATGCTCTCTGAAGATTTTCCTCATTTTGTGTTCTCATTTAATTTGCAATCTGAATATTTTATTTGCTGTGTTTTACCATTAACGTTGCATTCTCTTATATTGTTTTTAATAAGCTATCAGCAAATTTATTCATGGGTAATAAATTCTTATGAAGTCATACAAATCAATGACTTGCTCTTATCGTCGCTAATAGACACCTCTCATTTCAGCCATATATGCTTCCAAGATGTTTTATTAAAAGTAGTTATTGCTATGTCAATTTAAGTTTTGAAATTAGAAGAAATTTTAATCTCTTCTCAGAATTCAGTTTTTTTAGGAAGTACTTCTATACCTTTGACATTTAAGAGGTTCTTTTCCCTTCAAATCAGGACATTTCTCAAAACCAAGAAAACATCAAAACCTACTCTTAAACTTTTGTCAGGCTTTCCAAGAAATACCAAAGTTATTCAAAAAATACAACTAGTTTTTCAAAAGGAAATCTGGACAAAAAGGTGTAGTTGTCACAAAATGCAAGCAGGGCATTTGATTAAAAAAATATCTCTATTCTTTTATACTTTGTTTCCCCTGGAAACCTGGGCTCAGGGATGCTCCTTCGTATCAGACTAAATGTACAAACATGTCAGGGAGAGCTGATATAGTTGTGTCTTTCCTCACTCTTCTCATCATCGCCTCCTATGTTTCTAAAATTTTTACATACTTTAACATTTTGAAGTATATTTACAGAAGATTTGTTTGATCCACAGCATCACTCATCAATAAAAAAGTCTTTCAAAGTGTTTTCAGTTAATCTCTTTGCAGACTTTCCAACAAAGATGCATAGACTGCAAAGCAAAGGCAACTACTTTTTTCCCATGTTTTGCTGATGTTGGAATTTTGATTTTTTAATTTTAAACTTAATAATTTGCATGTTTTATTATTTGCTTCTGTAAATTCAACTTTCAATGCCATTGTGCCGACATGTGGAACCTGATGTCTCTGAGGTGTGTGATTAATTGCTAACAGTTTTCTCTTAAACACTTGTTCTGTTGACTTATTTACTTGTTAGAAGATGAAGGTGATATGGATGTGTCTTTTGTATCCCAAATAGCAATAGCAAAGCTGACTGTTTCTGCAAATGCTTTCTGCCTTCCTGATGCCATGGATCCTTGCTTCAACCTCTTCAATAACAGATGCAATTTTTAAAAATAAATGTAAAGTGAAAGGAAAACGTATTACAGCAACACTGATGTGTCTGAGATACCTGCAAGAACGTGGTTCAGTTTATAACATGCTGGACTGTAATTGGTTACTGGAACTTAAACTAGATAGAAATTGGCAGGATCAGTACCAGATGAGATCATTCTATCAAAAATCTCAGTGATTCATCAAGTAGACATATGGCTACATTTCTTCAGGAGCACAAGATATATAATGGAGTTTTAATAATATCCCCAGGAACCCAGTTTTAACAGCTTGATTTAAAGCTCTTGGTAGGGAGCATTTCCATTGGCACTACTGGGCTTTCAGTCAATATGCTCATACCTCCAGCAAGCCTTCATTTACCCTGGACATGCTACTAATGAGTCACCACTAAATCTCTGGCACTGAGCCCAGGCAGCAGCATTTGGCTCTAGAACCAAATTTGCCTCAGGATGATGGACGTGTAGATCCCGGGTTTTGACTCGGACTCCTACTTGAAATATTATACCTTCTTGGCTCTCAACTGAGACTTAAAATTAATAAAAGATGGAAATCCCATGGCTTTCATTAACTATGCAATAGGACATGATTCCAACAACCCTGAGTTACTCCTTCTTGCGTGTGACTTCTCTAACCTGACACTCACGCGGACTGTCCCATCAATTCAGCAGTATTGATGTTATTTCACCTTAAGCTTTTCCACAGCATTTTCCTGGCCTCTCAGAGTTGTTTCTCAAAGGCTTGCATACTACTTCATTAACATGACCATGTGTTTGTGTTCCCCACAACAGTGGCAACAAACCCACTTTTCCCATGGAAAGTTCTGACACTTGTGAAAAAGATGTGCTTTGAGACTCCAGTTTCAACAAGTGCAAGATGGGAGGCTCTTTTTAGGGCTCTCAGCTCGGTTTTGCTGTTCTGTGCAGCTCTGTGTTAGAACTGGCTGTAGGCTGACTAAGCAACATCCAAATTATTCAAACCATTTATTAGAAATAGAGAGCTCAGTCATGTTTGCTCATCTTGTCCTTGGCACATTTCATGTTGATACTTGAGGCCTAGCCATGCATCACCCATCCAAACAGAGAACTGGGATCTTTCTGTGCAAACAAAAGCATTCACTCCCTCATTTCAGATATACTTCACATTATTTGCTGGTTGCAAAATGTTCACTAATTCAACTGGGAAGCAGAAACCTTGTCATGTGATATAACTATTCACCTCCTGGGAGCAACAGACAATATGTAAATATAGGCAATTATGTGTGGAGCTGCCATATGCTGAAGTTTACTGCTAGAAACTATGTCATGAGAGCTGTGACTAGCAGACACTTGTTGTTTGTCTCACAGATTGATCCAGAGGTTACATCTGTACAATGAATATTTGTGACCAGCTCTTCTCAGAATGTGCATGAGTGTAAAACAATAATTTCTATGGAAAGTCTCTCTAGAAATCTCAAATATGACTTAAAATAAAAAAAACTCAAAGTCTTAGCATGATGCTATCTTTTTTTTCTGAGGAATGTATTCAACTGGTTTTCTGGGTAGGTTTATTGCTCTGAAAATGTGAGTCCAACTCCATGAAAAGTTTGCAATGTTTTTTTTGAACAAAGAAGACTGAACACAGTGAAACTGGAAAAGTTGCATGAATTCTAAGTCCTCCTGTATGAGAAACACTGTGGGATTAAAAATAAAAAGGTCGGGTTTATAAAGTTTTAATCTATATCTATCTGAAACAAAAGAATAAGAAGGTAAGTGAACTCACCATGTGTTTGGAACAAAAACTGAAAGTAATTCTTTGCTGCAAAACTTTCAAGAGCTCAAGTGTCTTTTCCATGAGCACAACCCTATATAAATCAACTTTTGCAAGTCACATTGACAGAGCCAGGACTTGGCCCTCTGACCACAGAGTCATGAAAGGTTATTACAAGTTTGTCATATTATTGTTGTATGGTAAATTTTCTGCTTACCCACAACACACACACACAAGGAAAAAAGAGGCAAGGAAGGGAAAAAATCATAGTCTGTTAAATTACTTTTTACCAAAGCATGGGGGTTTTTTTGCCTCTTTTTCTCTGAATAGAATTCACCATTTATTTGGATTCATTTATGGGTATGTTTTGAAGTGGGCAGAAATCACTTATTTTGCAAATTACTTTCTGCACTATGGAACCTGTTCTCCTCTCCAGACACAAAGTAAGGATATGGTAGCAAGTACAGGAAGGACTTTGTCCTCTGTTTCTTGGCACCATGCAAATATCTCTACTTGATAACATTTGAAGATGATACCAGAATGATATCTTCAGCAGTATATACATTTTTTTTAATATATCTTTAAATATCTGTTCTTCTTCAGAGTTTAATGACTTTGATCACACAGTCTGCATGACAGTTTTTATTTTCATGAGCCTTCATAAAGGTATTTGGATTTGCAAAAACCTTCTTGTAAATTGAGGTAACCAGGATAAGTTAAGAAGAAGCTAAAATGGAATCAAATGTATCTCAGGAATTGGTTTCAACCTACACAAAATATTATCTATGGCAAGTATCCAGTTTTTATTACATTCTTCTCTTCTTAGACTACAGGCCATGGTTCTCCTTTCACTTAAATCAGCACGAAATGAGAATAATTACCTAGAAATCCATGTAGCTGCCCTAGTGCAAAACCAGTCTAATTGGCAGAGAAATAAAGCTCCATAGATTTATGTTCATTCCCTTATAATAAAATTGCTTGATCTGATTTTAATTGTGATTCTGTTTTCAAAGGCAGAAGAAAATGAACCACGCGACGTGTCCTCAGACACATAGCTACAAGCTTCTTAAACTGATCTTCACTTCAGCACAAGCTGCAGAAGCTTCACACTCACTCAGCAGAGAATTCCCAATGAGGTCTTGGGAACATTTAGTATCTGCCTCAAACAAATTAATCCCCCAGGAGATAAGTATCCAAAATCTTAGAAAAAAAGAAAATCTTTTCTAAGTGAATGCTTTTTTTGTCTATTGCAGTCCTCATATGAATTTACTCGACAGAGAGTTGCCAAGAGACCACTGACACTTTGCATTTTCTGTGGGTCCTTGTGTATTTTCTGAAATACACAGGAAACTGCTGTGAATTTATAGAACAGTTTGTTCTGGTGCATCCTAGTCACAGCTGTGTGTGTTCATGTCATGAGTAATTAGGCAGGCAGAAAGAGGTGTGTATAACATCTTTACTCATTTTAACCAACAGCCTCTTTTCAAATTCCCTCCTGTTGTTTCCTCGAGAGGTGGCATGGAAATTTCTACTAGCACATTTAATTAAGTAAAGCAGAGATTAGTTAAGACCCCTCTAGTTCCATGAAATTAAAACACATTCTTCCTAGGGAAGAGACCATAATAAGTTTTTCTACGCCTGGTCATGACTGCAATTCCTGAGTCCTAGAAAACTCTTGAAAGCCCCTGGTCTGTGCAAAGGCAAAGAGTGCTGGACAGGTGTGATGTGTATGCTGAGGGTCAAACACTCAAATTGTGGCTCTTGATACAATTTTCTCAATTACTACCAAAGAAGGGTTTAACAGCACAGGTTTCAGGTGTATCTTAGCTGCGGCCCTCGGTTTCCAAACTGAGTTTGTTGTACTTGCTCCATGACCTAGCTGCTCAGGGGGTGTGGGTTGTACATTCTTCCCTTGGCAGATTTGAACCCACTCACCCTTGCCAGTGGCAGTTCATCCACCCAGGATATGAAGATGGGAGCTGCAGCTCTCCAGAACTTGTAGCTGATTAAAGGACCAGGTCTCTGGACCTGAGAAATCACTGTTCATAATTCAGCATTTTTAAAGCACCAGCTAAAACAGAGGAAGAAGGCAACAGATCAAGCTGCTCTGTTTAATGGTACAGTTTCAGCTTTGGCAGGGGAAGAGAAATGAAATCAAAGAGGATACCTTAGATATGGAAACCATTTTCTTCTTCAGCGGCCCAATGCTTAATGCAGATTTTTGGCTCAGAGACCAAAACCTTCTGTTCTTAGCTAGAAGCAAGAGAAGGGTTAGTGCTTACTAGACACAAGTAAGCACTCTTTTAGTCTAGACGCTCCAGAATGAGTGTTCTACAGAGTAATATTTTTTCCTTTTTTTCCCCCTTCTCTTACTTCTGTGCAGTCAATGAGAGATAAGCAATAGCTAATCTAAAGCAATCCAAATCCATAACCATTCCATTGAGTGAGGTCTTTCTAGCAGATAAAGATGGGCTTCCCCTGGGTTTTCTGAGCTGCCTAACAACACCAGTGGGGAGGACCCTTCTGGCAGATGAAGGAACAATGTTGTTAGGAATAGACTTTAAGCTCTCTCCTTCACTCACCCAAGCTGTCACAGTATCTGAAGTGTAAAGCAGTAGGTTTTTAGCATATTTTAATATAACACAAAGAAAATTAATCTGGAAGGATCTAGCACACCTGGAGTGACAGTTACGGACAGGGAGAGCAACTGGTTTATATGAGTCAGAAAAAAAAAATATAGAAAACCTTATGCCATTAAATTAATTTATTATTACAACCCAAAACAACATATTCCTTCTCACACAGACAAATAAACATAAATATATATGTTCATCTATGGACATCCCAAAAGGATTTCATCCAAGGATCCCTTGATGCATACATTTGTCTCTCTAAGGACATTATTAAAAAAGCCTGAAATTATTTATCTAAATTTTACTACAGGTATAAACAAAAATTGAGTCTGTCTAAAAATCTAATTTTTAATTTCTACTGTTGTAGACATATTAAATCTTAAAGTCTGAATTTGGTCTGAAAAAAACAATGTGATACTTTTTATATTCAGACATATGCTGAAATAGGAACAATAAGCACTGTCTTTTTGATAAATCTATTCCACCATGCCAAAAAAGCCATTTTCTGGCATACTCATTGAATTATTTCTCAACTACTAATGTCACTGATATTCTATTGAGTAATTTAAATTTGAAATATATAAATGAAAATATTACGTGCTATATTGGTCAACCAATGCTGATCGTAAAATAATTTAAAACCTGTACACTTATTTGTGCAGCTTCCATTGCATTTCTGAACAAATAATAATAAAGGACAATATAGTTTTGCTAAAAGAGCTGTCTCCCAAAGGTACCCTGTGCTCTACAAATAAAGATATTGTTACATCTTCTGTATATTGTTATTATATATTGTCTGCCTTGAGACACTGAGATCTGCTCTTGCCAGATTAAAAAAGACCTGTTATAGTCCTTAGTCTAAAAATACTGTTTCTCTCTCTTTTTGTTGCATGTCAGGCTGCATCAGCTCTCTCCCACAAGATACATCCTGCTACCACAACCCTACATCCATGCTGCAGAGGAGCTTTCTCAAACCCTAAAACTCTGCAGGGAGCACCTGAAATCTCACCTCAAGGTATAGAAAACTCACCTTTTATATCTCTGTTTTCCAATGGTTTGTCTACAACCCCCTGGAGGTACTTTGGCTGTTTGTAGGAAGGCAGGAAATACAGCTAGCAAAAAACCCCCTGTGCTCACTAGTCTTATATTTGCAGTTCCATTAGGATTTTTTTTTTTCAGGGTATATAAAACACAAAAGTTTGAAAACTTTTGCTCTACGATTTGCAGTCTAGACATTAGGTACCTGGCTGTATAGAAGACAGGTAACAAGGTAACAAGAAGAAAGACAGGTAACAAGGAAACTGGGGAAAAAAGGATGAAACAGAAATTTACTGAAAGTGTAGGTGCTGGCAGGGTATAATTATTATTATTACTATTATTATTGTTGTTGTTGTTTTGTTATTATTGCTATTGTTGTTGTTGTTAATAACCTAAAAAGCAAACCATAACACTTGAGCAGAAAAGTATCAGTGTTCCATATGCCTGTGTATAAATAGATCTGGTAGAGAACATAACAATAGCTCTGCTGCTGCTCTCTCAGAGCTGGGTTGAACCTGATAAAAACAACGGGTGATTGTTTCTTGCTGCTTTCACTGTAGATGAGAGGGAGCCATTGTAATGGGACTGCCTATTAACAAGGATGTAACTCAGTGAGGCAAACAGTAATTATACCACAGGAAGAAGAGACTGGGTAGGTTTGATATGGCCTCAAATTGGTTGTCTCTGTTGGAAAGCAGTGGCAAGTTCTGCCTCTGCCCCCTAAATACCTACAGGAAAGAACAGACTGCTTAATCACTGCAAGTGCTTGTTGCCCTGTACTGTGGGTTAATCCCAGAATAATCAGTTTCTGTGAGTCATATCTGTAGGAATCATATAGAATCACAGAAAGTCTGTGTCGGAATGGATCTGTAACATCATCTAAATCCAATTCCCCTGTCATGGGCAGGGATACCTTCCACTAGGCCAAGCTGGCCCATCCAACCTGGGCTGGGACATTTACAGAGGTGAAGCATCTACAGTTTCTCTGCTAAACCTATACCAGAGTCTCACAATGCTCACAGTGAAAAATTTCTTTCTGAGATCTAATCTAAATCTACCTCTGTCAGTTTGAAGCCATCACTCCCTGTCCTATCACAACATGACCTTGTAAAATGCCCCTCTCCAGCTTTTCTGTAGGGCCCCTTTGGGTGCTGTAAGGTTCTCTAAGGTCTCCCTGGAGCCCTGGAGCCCTCCCTTCTCCAGGTTGAATAATCCCAACTCTTTCAGCCTGTCAGCACAGGAGAGGTGCCCCAGTTTTCTGACCATCTTTGTGGCTCTTCTTTGGACTCCAAGAGGTCCACACCTTCTGATGTTGGGGGCATCCCACATCCTTGCTCGCCACACAGTATAAGAGGAGCTGAACCTGCTCTGTGATGTCAGAACCAAAGTGACTCAAAAGATGCTAATTAGCTGATTACTGTAAAATAAAAAAGGCAATTTCACTTCACATTTACTTTGGGTGGTGGGTATTTTCTTTAGGAAATACATTATATCAAAATAGAAACTGTTCTTTAGCTTTCTGTTGTATTTTTTACTTCTTTGTGTGTGTGTCTGTGTTTTGGGCATTCATTTCATATGTCCTAGGAGCCATTAACAAAGATGTATGTTTTCATTTTGTGGTAGTGAGTCTGATTACACCATTCAGGGGAACACCATGCAATGGGCAGTATTTTTATGATTTAGTGAAGACAAATATTTATCTTCTACAGGGGTGTTGTGGCTAAGTAGATCATACTTCACCACAAAAGTCACATCTGGGAACACCATCTCAATTTATTGTCTGTGGCAGAATTGGAGTGCCAGGTCTGAGCTATACTTTCTTGCATATCAGGTTCTGAAGCACTAATGCACCTAATTCTTTTTTTATTTATCTGTCTGAGGATAGTTAATGATAAGAATTATTAAAGCTCTTCAGTCCTTCAACCCTTATTTTCAATTTTCTTATTCTTAATTGTCAGAGTCTACCGTTTAGATCTAATGAAAATATTGTAGGAAGAATATATTTTTTTTTCTATTTTATTGAAGCATTTTATTGAATTTTATTTGTTGGTGTTTTTAAGGCAGATTGTTTTGGCAACAGAAATCTCCCTGGCGTCGATCGGTTATGGAGAAAAACCTTTCCCCTGCCCTCCTCCTCTACGGCTGACTTCATAGAATCACAAGTTGATGTTCTGACTCTTCTCTCAGAACAAAAATCTTTTTCCAGTGTTCTCCTCTTCACAGGGAAGAACAACAACAAATTGTGAAACCTTGATGGGTGTCACAAAATTAAATTGGCCTTCTCCAGCTGGTTGTAATTTCCACAGTAAGAGCACACACAGCTTCCTTAGTCTTGTGTGAATTCATCTACCTGAGACTCCTGTAGCCATTATTCCATGAGCTGCCACACACTGTTAGGGCAACCTCAAGTGTCATCTGTTGTATTCACATTCAAACATTTGAAATGGAAATGACAACCTGTAGTCCACATTAGTTTTTTAATCAGAAATCCTGGACAAGCACCATGTCTTAAAATAAATTTAGTTCATCCAGATTTTAAACACTAAAAAAGAAGCTCAATTTAAAAAAAAAAAAAAAAATCAGTTCAGACGTCCTGCCCAAAGTCTGGACAACCTGAGCCCAGTGGTCTAAAATGCTTGGGATTTCTGCATGACATTGGGAAAACTATGTGTCCTGTGTTGGCCAGTGTTGGCCAGTGTTGTGGTTTTATCCTAGCAGCCAGTTTAACACCACAGAGCCACTACCTCACTCTTTCCACCAACCAAAACAACAAACCAACCAAACAAACAAACAGAAAGAAAAAAAGGGGGAAAAAAAGGGAAAAAAAAATAAAAAAGCCAAATCTAAAAATATAAGTGAATGATGCAAAAAACTCCAATTGCTCACCACCAGCCAACAGATGCTCAGTCTGCCCCCAAGCAATGTCAATCCTGGCAAACTTCCTCTGCCACTGTGTTTATTGTTCAGCACACACCCCATCATATGGAATATTCCTTTGACTAGTTGGAGTCAACTGTCCAGGTTGTGTTCTCTCCCAAATTCTTGCTCAGAACAAAAAGCAGAAAAGGCCTGGATGCTGTGTCAGCACTGCTCAGCAAAAATGAAAACATCCATGTGTTATCAACACTGCTGCCATCACAAATCCGGAACACAGCACTAAACAAGCTACTGTAAGGAAAACCAACTTTATCACAGACAAAGCCAATACAACTGGCTGCCAATATTATCATTCTGTGGGCAGAAACTGGTCAGACAGAAGTTCCAAATCTCCTTGGCCACAGACACACACAGAGGATGAAACTTAATCTAGTGGTATATGAACAGCCAGAAAGGTTGAGCACCAAGGGTCATTCTTTGCCTGGACTCTTATTAGTCATTTGCTGGGCTTGCCTGCTGACTGAACCATCTTTTATGAAGCCAAAGTCTTGAACCTCTGCAGGAAGACTCAAGGGCCTAGGTCCAAGCTCTGGGGCCTGCAAGTTAATGTTGTACAAACTAGTTCATTTTGCAGGGATAGTTCTAGTTGCTTATCCTTCCAAGACCCAGGAGATGGCTTGGGATGATGAAAGAGAGTTTTTGTTCTGTTTCTGTTTCCCTGTATATTATTATTGCCTGGCATTGAAAAGATTTTGGTCCTTGTTCTCCAGCGTGCTTTGTTTGGGCTCAGCTCAAGTAACAACTTTTACAAAAACTTGGGGTTGATATAAGGAAGTTTTTTCTGGTATTGCCATTTTCTTTCTATGAAATCAAGCTCAGTGTAGATTAGAGGTGGAAATCTCTGACAGAAAGGACCATTAGATAACAACAGGAATCCTGTAAAATGGATTAAAAAAAAAGGAATAAGCAAAATCCCAAACCACCATAGCTAACATTTAAAAAATGACATTTTCTGATGTATTTTTCTTTCGTTTTAAAGAACTGTATTAACAATATAATCTATTTTTTACTGGTACAGTGAATGGATCCTAAATCAAAGAAACAGCTGTACAGAGATGGATTAATTGTGAACATGAATCTAATGTTATTTTATGAGTATTTGAGCATGTGAATTTTAACTTTGTTGAACCAGAGACATGAGTAGGAGGAATGAATAACCCACCAGTTACTGCATGAAATATATATGTGCCTCTCTGCTCCTCTCTTAATAGTTTGTGCTGTAGTATCTTTGCCATGTGTACCTTTCCACACGTGAAAGAGTCCAGTTATTAATGCCTCACAACACTCCTTTGAGTGGGATAATGACTGTAGTGAATTCTCAAATGAGAAAATGAACCCAGGACAGATTGTAGCCTATCTTTTTACTAAGTTCTTCAGGTTTTAAACAACTAAGTTGACAAAGCAAAACCCTGACTCTCAGTAAGAGCTGCTCTGCTCAACAGCCACACACACAGTAGATATTCAGCAGTTCTGTCTGAACAGCCTTGTGTTTGGAGCACAAGTGCTGTGTAACCTACACTTGAGGGAACTGTTTTGAAAACTGGCACTCAAGTGAGTATTAAAGTAACAACTCTGACTCCTGTGTTTATTCTTTACTCCCCAAGGTACAGGTGGGAACATAACATCCACATTCAAGTCCTTTAAACCAACACTTCTGTGCTGAACACTGAGCACTCACTTAGGCATTCTCATGAACTATCAGAATAATAACTCTGATGACACCATTTTACAAAAGATATCAATATCTAGGTTTATCTTGAGTATGGAAATAGGCATGAAAAGGTCTCCCTAATGGTTTACAGAAGTACCCTTTTTACTTGGGCTAGTTTCTGTGCACAAATTCGGCTGTAATGTTAAGTATAAACTTAAAAATATACTGCACTGGGTTTGGCAGTTCAGATACTCAGGAATATCTTTCCTTGAAGAGACAAATCAGTAACAGAATATTAACAGCCTCAGCAGCTCATTAAGTTTGCACCAGAGAGTGACTTCTTCTAAAGGTTCTAAAAAACATTGACATGCTAATATTCCAAGTGGCTCATAATTGAATGCAACTAACTTTACTCACCATGTTTGTCAATAATGTCAAAAAGGGTCTATTTATTTACTCTGGGGAAAAACACATACTTTCTTCTTCTTCTTAAAAGGCATACACAGAGTTTCACTGAATTATCTGTTGTCTCTGCAAGTGATGCAAAAAGGAACTTGTCTTAATCAATGCTATTCAGCTGTTGAAATGTGTGGTAGAGTGAGGAAGAGTAAAAATTAATATAATTTGGTATTTCTGGTAGAAAAGATGGTTTGATGAAAGTACTGTTTGAGTAAATAATGTTTGGCCTAGCAGAAGTCTACACTGATAACTTGGAATGTGAAAAAACATGAAAGGAAGGGGGTTTTTAGCAATTTCTCATCCTAAGGATTCACAAGGGAATCAGAGAGCCATGGATACAAATCTCTGTTCCTGTGTAAGATTGCCACATGCTGTGATCTACAGTCTAGCTGGATCACCAAACAGTATTAAAAGTGTGACTGCAAGACACATTCTAAAAGTGCTCCAAAACTAATTTAGGTTGCTGGCTGAGCTTGACCTCACATGATTCATTGCTCTTAATAATCACTGCAGCAATATAGAACTTCATCTGAGAGCTTTCTCCTTCTAATTTAAAAGCTTATTAGAAAGGCTGCTTATACTTGATTTAATACCAACTTGAGCTACAAAACTATTGTCATATCTTTCCTCAAGAGAGTCTCTTGCTTCCAATATGAATCAATTCAACAAAAAACTTAATGCAGAGGAATGTGAAAACTGGTAATTTTAAGCAGTACAATATGGAAATACTGACAGAGGGTCTATAAATGTTATGTTTGCTGAGTCAAACTGAAACAGAAAATTTTGTTACTGTTTTTATTAGTATTGTCAAAATGAAATATACCTTATTGACAAGAAATAACCTAAAATCATAGAAAGAAGCAAAAAATGGCTTCTGATTGTCATGTGTCATAAGCACATTTCACCCTTTCTAGGTGGGGGGAGTTTTCAGAAAAATACACAAGTAAATTCTCCAGGATGATTAGGAGTATAGTGAAGTTCTTTCAGTGTTGATAATGAAGGCGAAGAGGTAAAAACCATGGTAGAATTTTTAACTTTTATGGAAAGATAATACTGGCTACAGTTCAAAGCAGCACAAGAAAATAAGTATTTAAGAGTAAAAATTTGAGTTACGGGATATGTGATGGTAACTGTTTCTAATCTTCTCTTGATTTGCAAGCTGGAGGTCAAGAAGCTGGAGGTACACAGATGACATGAGTCTGCACAAGTTCAGTGCAACTGCTAGAAGTAGAAAAGAGTCTAAGAAGTCTAAGTAACTCCATTTGGTGGAGTTTTATTCTCTTTCAAAGGATAAGCAGGTAAGATAGGAATGATGTAATAAGAAAGGTAAGAGTGGGAATTTAGCACTCGAACATTAGTAATAAACGAGTTTGCAAATTGATTCTGACAAAGGGACTCCAGTAGCAGTTCAGAAGAGTGCAGTGAATTGAGAAAGGGTTTTGTGTTGGGCTGGAAGCAGTAGAAAAATGAAGAAAGTTGAATACCTTTAAAAATTTGGTCGTTGAAGAACAGCACAGTTAACAAAGCTCAGTATTGAAAAATACAAAGCAGTAGATGCTGAAGAGGAAAAAAATATATACTGTTTTATTTTTTATGAAGTTTTTCAGTTAAACAAAGCAGTGACACAAGTATAAATCAAAACAGATCAGCAAAGATATGTTCAGAGCTTTGCTAAGTAAATAAGGCAGAAGGATGTTAAGCAACAAGGTTTATGCTGATTTATGAAATAATATTGGGCAATCATATTAGAACATTATGCAGACATTATACAGACCATCTATCTAAGTGGTGTGGTTTCATCCAGAATAGTATCTGCAATAAAATGAACTTGTCTCAAGAAAGATTCTGTAAAAGGGGAGCAGAAAGAGGGAAAAATAATTGCCATGAAGAATGAAAAAACAGAGACACTTGGCTGAACAGAGGATGAAGGAAAAAAATTGGAATTCTTACCCTCAGAGAGTAGGAACATAAGAAGCAATATAGAAAAAGTAAAGATAAAATGAATAATCCCAGTTTGGGAATTTGCTTTTGCAAGACAGGAAATCATAGGTTTTGCCACTTCAGACAAAAACCAAAACAATGTGGGGCCATCAGTTGAGCTACTAGGTATCAACATCAAAACTCATATAAGAAAATACTTTTTCCTCGCAGACTTTTGAAGTGTAGAACACGTGTTTATACTGTAGTTCTCAAAGCCAAGGATGATCTTGAGTCTGAAAACTTCCCAAGGTTCAAAGAACAGGGTGTTTCCAGACATATCAGCAATATCCTAAGTTACAGAATTTAATGCTAAGATAAACAGGAAAAGAGACAACAAAAAAACATGCAGGAGAATTTATGCAACCATAATTCTCCATGATTCAGAGGAACCTTCTAGGAGGAGGCAGATTTTGTCATGTCTAAAGGTTCAAATGCTTGGCTCTTTCTACCTGAAATCAGAAATACCTGAATCTGGCCATCACTGGAGAAAGGCTGCTAAATTTGCCAGCCTACAGATTGGAAATTCTTTCCTTTCCTCATGCTGTGAGCCTGAAACAGAGATAAAAATCTTCAAGAGAAATTCAAGCTGTGAAGGAGAAGTGAAAAATGTAGAAAGAAATGAAGATGAAACTCGGGTTAAAGAGTAAGGTAAACAAATGAAAGATGTGTTTTTAAGGCCATATCTACAGAGGACACTGGAGTGTAATGGTTCTGGTGCTGAAAACAGAGCAGGCACAACAACCTGGAGCTTTATCTGAGCCCATAAGCCCTGATCCTTAGAAGAGATACTTTTAAAATATTGTGCCTCTTTGCAGAAACACCTCTGACATCTCAGGACTCCTGGCACTGTGTGGTGCCAGGAGTCTCTTTAGTGAGTGTGTCACTCCTGTCCCTACCAGTGGGAGGAAAGAAAAGGCTAAAATAATGTCATTTTATTCCTGAGCATAATGAGTGATGTCTGCCCACAACACAGGACAAATAGAGCGACTTTCACTCTGATTCAAATCAGCAACTCATTGGACACTAAGGAGAAGGTGTTGTCCAGTACTGTTCATGGAATGTTGTTGTTATGCTTGGTTTAAAATGAAATTGATGTCAGTTTTGCTATTATTGCTTGAATTCTCATCTCAGCTGAGTGTATGTGTGACCAACATGAAGTTAAGCCATTTAATCAGGCAATGTCTTTCTTCTGCAGGCATAAGTGCTCCAGTAAGTGACAAAAAGCACAAAATATAGCATTTTCAGGAGAAAACAAGCATCTCACAGAAAAATTCTCACAGGAAACATAGAAGGTATAGTTTCTAATACCCTCTCCCCTAAAGAAACTGAATTAGTTTTCCTCTTTGTATTTTTTTTAGGATGAATCTAACCTGCTAGCTGAAATAGCTTATGAAAAAACTTGTCAGGATCTCCTGTTTTAAGAATTCTGTTTCTGGATCCGTGTGCTTCACATGGGGCTTCAGATAACCATTCATTCCTTGTGTGTGCTTGGGTGAGCAGTATCAATATCAGATTTTGCATAAGCCCAGTGGCAGAATCAAGAGTTCAAAGGGGAAGTAGCTATAGAGTTACACTGCAAGAGAGCTTCGTATGTGGGCTTGAGTGTTTAAAGAGCAGACAGAACCCTTGACTTCATGCCCAGGGAAAATGAACTATTGAGTCTGTTTGTAAAGTAATATTTGGGGGGGAAAATCCCTCCTGAACTGTGACCCTCTTTAAATCTCTTCATCAAACAAACAGTCCTTGATGCCTCTTTGGAGTCATCAGAGTGCACATAAAGCTGCCAACAGTCTGGCTGCCCTGAGAAAAAAAATTGGGTTTGAAATACCTCTTGATCTTTTCCCAGCTAATTAAAATTAAAAGAAGTCCATGGCCTGCCTGACACCTGCTTTCCTGTGCCCACACATCATCCTTTGCACAATATGAGTGAAGTGGGCAGGTTTCCAGTAAACTGAGGCCCTCTGTGGAAAAATTCCTCTTTTGCAATAGTACAACTATTTACTTAAGCCCATACTGAAAGGAGTTTTCCTGGTGCTGAGCTTCAGGTTACTGTGTTCATCTGTGTGTTTGAACTTCTCTTGAAATATTTCAGAAACCATCTGAATGCAGTCCTGGCTAACATGCTCGAGGGGACACTGGGAGGTTGGGTTGTGTCCTCTGGTGGTTCCTTCCAGCCCTCCCCATTCCAAGATTCTGGGAATCAGGGATTTAAACACACTCTCAAAAGCACAATGAACTCTTCCTCATTTCTAGCCACTGACTCTAGCTCATGGACATGCAAAAGGCACAGAAACACCCTTCTCCAGCTTCCTGGAGGGAGCCATCTCCCAGGTAATGCGGGATTCATACCAGACCTCACGGGGCGTGCAGCTGATCACTGGCTTGGGTTTTCCTGAACAGCTGCACGCACAGACACGAGCAAGGGACGTATGTGCAAAGGGGGCTGTGTCTGTGTGTGTGTGCACAGACACACGGACAGGGAATCAGGGAATCAATCAGGGAATCAGGGGCACGCCGGCTGCGGGCAGGCCGCTCTCCAGGGTGCTGCAGGCGGAGGTTCTGAGCTCCGGCGGCTCCGTCCATTTCAGGATTTTCCCATTTTCTCCCAGTTGGAGACACTTCAGGATATGAGCCCCTTCAGGTCCAGAAGGGTCTGCTTTTTCTATGGCCAACGTCAAGAAAAGCTTTTATGAGGCAGACAACCCACTCCACACACCTGTACACAATTTAGAGAGAATTTTATTTAGCTCTTTGCCTTTTAAGAGCTTTGTGTCACAGCTATAAAATTTACCACGTTAGAACCAAAAACCATATCCCTGTTTGTCCCCTCGTTAATGTTTTTTAGCTCCTTTATCACATAAATACTTCTTTCTTGTTTTCCTTTTCCTGAAACAAACTCTTCTGTCTGTACTCTGAAGTATGTCTGACAACATATGAACATATGCTATATCATTGCCTTCCCAAATCTGGACAAATTCGACACTGATTCTCAGCAGATATATTTTGCAGATTGTTCTGCAACTCATTTCAGTTCTGCCCACCTGGGACACTGCAGTATTTGCAAGGAATAAGTATTCCTACACACAGAAAGAAAAAAAAAAGAAGAAAANAAAAAATACCAACAAAAAAAAAAAAAAAAAAAAAAAAAACAACAACAACAAAAGCCACTAACCCAAACTTTAGTGATCTGCAGTTGATAGTGGTTTATGGCTAGGATGATAACTACATGCATGTTTATATTAAAACGTGCTCCACCAGTTTTGCTGTGCCTAGCAGAATGCTCTCCAGATACTGTGCTTATCCTTAATAAAACAGTAGATTTGATTTTCCAGTTCGCCACCTAGCTGCTCCACAAGAGAAAGGATCAGTTTGGCTCTTAAAATTAGACACTGAGCCCCATCTAAACCTGATGGGAATTTCCACTGCATCCATTTTCATCTGATTTGAATAATTCCCAGTATGCTGGGCTTTGAGGCTCAAAAGGGACACAAAAGGAGCATCATCATTCAGGGGAAACGGAAAAGAAACGCTTGATGGTTTTGTATGAACAAGGCAGTTTAATGTAGGTGGTGGTAATGTAGCCTCCTTGCCAGCTGTTCTGGAGGACTTTAAAGCTTGCACTGAAAAGAAAAACCAAGATGTTCTTAGTCCCCTGGCACTAGTGAGATCCAAGCTACTACGCGTCAGTGTTTCACTGCCTATCCTGACAGACCTAACTGTGGTTTATAACACTCCTAGAAATGCACTGCCATGGACATAGCTGAGGGATTACACATCATTTTCTGTTAAAGGTTTGACCATCGGTTCATTTAACTCATTTAATTTCCTCATATTTGTGTCTATTAGGAATTTATTTGCAGAGTCTGGCTTGCCTTTGCCTCAGTTTGGAATTGTTTCTTTTTCCCTTCTTGCTCTCTGTGTTCCACTCTGTCAGGATGATTTGCACTTCCATTGTCCCACTCTCAACAGCATTTTCCCATCATCTCTCAGGCATTAAACTGCCTCCCTCGTGCATTAAACTCAGCTATCCATTGCAAAGCTGGGGGTAAATAAATGTAGAAGTCTGAGGGCCTTTCACTATTTGCACTAAGAACCTGTTTATCTGGTGTTTTCCTCCACAGAAAAATGAGGGCTTTGTCCTGCTCTTCTGAGTCCTGTTTGCCTAAAACTGCTTGAAAAACCTCACAGGGAAGAGGTGCTCTCAATAAATATGGCTCTCAGACCCACTTCTTTCATCTGGGACGTGACATGTCCACCTCCAGCAGACACCAGGCAGAAGACCACACCTCTGAAGAAAATCAAGCGTTTTTGTTACCAGAGACGGCTGTTCCCTGGACTTGGTCTCTCAGTCTCCCAAGAAAGCTGTCTGCTGGCTAGGAAGCAAGTCACCTAAGCCGTGGAGAACATATTGGGAGGGACCTGAGCAATCAGAGCCCCATTCACACATTTAAGTGAGCACCTGCCCTGCTTCCCTCCTCCTAGGAAACTTGGCAAGCAGGAAACAGCAAGCGACAGGAGCTGAACTACTCTCCTGGTCCATCCTTATCCATCTGGGGATAGAAAGAGGCTATGAGGAGGGAAGTTCTCATCTGCCCTGAGTCCAGAGGACATGAGAGCCTCTGGCAGTGAGAGGGAAGTCACATCCTGCCCTTTTCTTATTCCCCTTCTAACACTAATCCTGTGCCAATGGGATGAAACCGGCATGGAGGGACCATGAGAAAGGGGAAATAGGAGCCGTGGGAGTATGGGGGCCACCTGCCCAGCCCCTTGTTAGTCTCCCTCTCCTTTAAGGGAACCTTGAGTTTCTGCAGATATCTCTGTGACCCCCAGATGCAGATGAGAGCTCAATTGGAGAGGGAGCTCATCCCTAGGAATACAGCGGTAAAGCTCTCCTTGGAAGTGCTCCCGGGGACAGGCTGCTCCCTCTCCACCCAATTTTGTATGCATGGGGTCAGGATAAACCCCAACGAAGCAGCTCCACGCTGGGAGAAGGAGCCATTTGGGAGACATGTAGCCAAAAAACAAGGAGAATCCCCATCACAGTCTTCTCACTGGAGATCACTCGGCATCTTTGCATAGGGATGTAATTTCCTTTGGAAATAGCCTCGCTGGAAGTTGCAGTCTTTGCCTGCGCTTCCCGGGAGCGACTCCCGGTCCCTCTGCAGGAGGGGAAGTTCAGCATGAGCAAATACTCGCTTCCTCGCGAGCTTCTTTTTCTTTTTTCTTTTTTTTTTCTTTTTTTTTTTTTCTTTTCCCCCCTCCCAGCGAAGGGCTGAGTGTTTNGGAAGGCAGCGCTGCTCGCACGCTCGGTGGGAGGAATCTCCGCTCCCCCCGGGCGGGCTGCAGACAAGGCACGGAGGAGGTGAGGGTCACACGCCAGGGGTTTTCAGCATCGGGCTTTTATTTCCATGGGAGATCACGGCGCGGGGGAGTGCTTGCGAGGAAGTGAGATGCTCCCCGCTTGGGCGAGGTTGGCGCGGCGGAGGATGCTCCTCCAGCGGTCCGTGACGACCACACGGCGCCGAGCAGCGTGGCACTGGGGAGCCCCCTGCAGCTGGGTACAGCCAGCTCGGAGCTACCTGCAGCCTTCACTCCTGCCGTGCTGCTGGAGGCGAGCCCCGGACCTCTGTCCTTTCCTGCAGCTGGGGAGTCCCCAAGGCTGCCGGGGTCATCCCAGGGCAGGGACGCCGCCAGCTCTCTGCTCTCCACTGAGTCGTGCTCGCAGTGACTAAACCCTAATTAAATCTCCAGAAATCAACGTGCACAATCAAACACTCGCTGGGAGGGGAAAAATAACAATAATGATAATAATAAGTGGAAGAAGAAGCAGGCGTTGTGACTTTCGAGGCTGCTGATCATCCTGATTAGTGAATGTTAAAGTGTGTTAAGTGCCAAGGTCTGAGAGACAGCCCGTGGGAGGTGCAGGGGGCGGCCGGGGCTGAGGCTCTGTCTGGCAAAGGAAGGGGCACTCAGACTGTGGAGGTGGCTGTCCCCTGCCCTGGCACTTGGGGTGGAGAAATCCCATGGAGCTGCAGCGTGCTTATGGCATGCTTCCAACATCCCAATACCAAATATCATCTGAGTTGCCTGGATAGCTATCTTTTAATTCTGCTGTGAAGTCCAGGCAAAGTTTTCTATGAAAGCTGAGAAACCAAGGGCAGAAGTCAGGTCCCAGGTGCCTTGATGCTCCTGAAGAGCTACAAGTAATCCAGCCCTTAAATCATGTGAAAGTGGGTTCAGGTAGAGAAACACAGCCTTGTGGAAGTACCTCCAAAATTCAGAGCTCCCCATCTCCCAATTAGCTGGTAGTAAGCAACACAATAGATCATTTAGTTGCAACCCCCACTGCCATGGGCAGGGACATCTTCCACTAGATCAGGTTGCTCAAGGCCTCATCCAGCCTGACCTTGAACCTTTCCAGGCAGCAGCTGAAGACACATCACCCTCCTTGGGGTAAATCCACCCCTGAGACCCTTCCAGAGCAACAGCTACATGTATGTGAGTTGTGTNATTTTTATAACTAGAGTACACCCATGGAACTGGCAAGTTTCCTTTAAAAAAATGAATACTTCTTAGCCTAGTGACTATTAGTTAAAGAGAAAATCTTTACACCCTCTGAGAATTAACTTTTGTTCTCAAAACGTATCTGTTCTCCCTAATTTATTTGTCATTGTGCGAAAGAAGCCTCTCCCCATTAAAATTTCAGAACAATAATCAGTTTAAGAAACTGAACTGTATTTAGTGTAAGAACATTTTTCCACAATGTGCAGAGCCTCCGATGACTGCAATAATCTAAAAGCAAGATCTCTTTCTCTCTTCCTCTTCCCATACATTGCTTTAGATTTACAGCTATCAAGGAGTTGCAGAAAAAAAAAAATGAAGAGGACAGAATTGCAGGGAAGAAGGGGAGGAGGTAATTGAAAAACAAAAAAAAAAGTTGTTCCGATGTGCAAATGTAGATAAAGACTTGTGATGAGAAAGAGGGGAGTGCCTGATGAGGAAGACGGGAGAGTGTGTTGAGAGATAACAAGAACCAGTAATTTCTATTCAGCAAAGCCACCAAATCAGAGAGCAGTGCGATCTCATTGGAGGAGAGCCTTCAACAGCAACTAATCCTGTCATATTGAAAGAAAATTGTAAATGTTCTCTGCAGAAATTGCCTTCCCATTGCAGCTAATCGAGCCCGCTTCGCGCTCACACACATCACACACCCCCGCACACCCTCCGGGCGGTCAGCGAGCGGACCCACAGCCGCAGCACCCGGCAAGGACATTCACCCGAGATGCTCACCTAGGCACCCCGCTTCCCTCGCTCGCCACCAGCCCGGCAGCTTACCCTCATTTCTCCACGAGCTCTGGGGGAAGTATGAATTATTACCGGCTCACTCACGAGTCCCAGCTTTACCTGCTTTTAATTACTCCAGTTTTATCTAAACCTTTAAGCCAGGTTTGATAGCACTATTGCTCTTTTTTAAAAAATTTTATTTTATTTTTTTTTAAAAAAAAAGAAGCTCAGCTTGGCTGAACTGCAGCAGAGACTCCCGAGGGTTACAGCCACCGAGGGTGTGTGTGTATATGTGTGTGCCTGTGGGTGTGGGAGGGCGAGAGGGAGCGAGAGACAAAAACTCCCCCAGCCCGGACAATGCCACCTCTTGTTTAAAGCTTCCAACCTGTTATTCCTTCCCCCCACTATCACGGTACCAAGTGATCTGTATTTCCCCCAGCCCAACCCCCCCTCCCTCCTCGTGGAAGATATGGAAGAGGAAGATAAAGCTGCTGGCTGCGGGCGCTGACGGCGCGCAGCCCGCATGCCTCTGCCGCCACAGCCGGGGCCGCTCCGCAGCCGCCGCTCCAGCCAGCCGCTTGCAGCGGGATGAGATGCAACTTCTGCTAATTGGATCACAGGTAGGAAAGCTTTGGTTTTTACTGACGTTTCCTCTCTCTCTCTTTTCTTCCCCCCTTTTTTTTTTCCATTTTGTTTGTCGTCTTTTTTTTTTTTTTT
>VYXD01005828.1:483600-557272 GCA_013397195.1 Hylia prasina
TTCTTGGCTTTTTTTTTTCACGTCCTCTACCCTCCGCCCCTTCTTCGCCGCACCTAGGATTTCATGCGCTGCTGTCATAGGAAAGCTCCCGCCAAGGAAATAATGTCTAAGAAACGAGCTTTTGCTTCCTGGCAGAAGAAGCAGAACAGACCATAGGGAAACTTTTGCTGAATGGGCCCCAGCTGAGCGGGCCGCCGGTGAAAAGCAGCGACAGGAGATTAGGCAAAGCGACTGTCCCCGGCACAGAGCCCTTCTCTGTCGAGTTTCAGTTGCGATATTAATCCCAGAACCGAGTCTAGCATGGTATAGCGGGACATACAGAGAAGCCCGATTTAGAGAAACCTTCACATTTTTCAAGCTCTCTACACAGGGGGTTTTATTACAAATGCTACATTCCGACACAGGTTCATCTGCCGGGCTAACGTTCCCAAATCCTGCTGTGGCATGTTTGTCGACGACTCCTGCAAAATGTCACCGGGAGCGGGGAGCGGAGCCGTCCCCGGGGAGCGGAGCCCGCCCGCGGTGTGCGCTCTGCCCTGCGGGACCAGGAGGGATGCGGGGTACGGGCAGGGGGCGGCCGCTGTGCCCGCTCGGTCCCTCGTCCCCAGAATCCCCGCTCTGCCCGGGAGCAGCTCGCGGTGCCTCGTCCCTCCTGCCCTGCCTCGGGGCGCCGCCGGAGTGGGAAGGGTCTGGGCTTTCCCCGGCTCATTTCCGGCCCCGCTTCCCGCGTCCTCGGCCCCGGGGTTCGCTCCCGGAGCAGGAAGCGGGGTGCTGCGGGAGAGGATGCTCCAGGGACGGGTCTGGCTGAGCCCCCGGCAGGGCTGTGTCGGTCCCGGCCGTGCCTCCGCGCTCCCTTGCTTTTGTCCTGCCGCCACCACGGGGTGCTTGGGGCCAGAAGGAGCGAGTTGCTACTTTGAGAGGGAGCTCAGATCAAGCGGTGGGAGAAAAACTGCCTCCCAGAAACAGCCCTGGGGCATCGAGGTCCTGGTGCAGCCCCACAGTGAGGCCGTATCGGGGGTTCTGAAGGGACGTCGTCCTTTCTGCTGCTTCTCGGGCAAAAACCTGATTCTGGCCGTCCCTTCAGCTAGGGCACTTGTCCTGGCTTTCTTTGCTCCTTCCCGCCAGTCTGCCCCGTGCCACGCTTGGCGGCTGCCCCAGCACCGGGGTGATGGGGAAAGGCAGGCTGGAGCTCCTCTGCTCGTGCCCCTGCATGGAGCTGGAGGGCCCTGATGCCTGGTGCTCCTGGATGTGCCTGCTGCCAGCTCCGAGGGGAGGCTCTCAGGGCTTGTAACTCATTCCCTGTAGCCCATGGGTGAGTCCTTACCCTTTCGGTGGCTGAAGGACAGGGAGCTCTTATTCCCACCCCATAAGATTGTTTATTCCTACTATTTTCTTTCTCTGAAGTTCCTTTTAGGGTAAGGAGAGCGCTTTATTTCCAACTGGAAATTCCTGCTGCAAATCTAGCCAGAATGACATCTATTCCCATTTTTATGTATCAACCGGTGTGTTGGCACACACTGGGTTGTCCTTGTCCCTTAAGGAAAATATTCTCTTTGCAGAAGGAAAAAAACAAGGACAAAACAAGAAAGTCTAACCTCTACTTGACAGCCTGTTCTTGCAGCTATTTGGGGGATATACCAAATCCACAAACTATAAAAAACAGTAAAGGTGAATACAGGAGAGCAGAAGTATGCATGCTGTCTGTATTTATGGTTTTGAATCACTTGCAATCACAGCCCTGTCTGAATACACACCAGCTTTGATCGTGTGGTTTATGACACCAGCCGCTCGCTCTCGGTGACTCATCTATAAACCTCTCTAAGCTACACAGAATACACTTCCTCTTTCCTTTAGGATCTCTTGGAGTGTAAGTTTGGTTGAACTTCTCCTGTGCAGGACCCCTGGACTGTTTGCTTTTGCACCAGGAGAGTGAGAAGTGCAGTAATCTCACTGGCTTGTTGAGCGTGTGCCCCATTAAGCTGCCCTCTCTGTTCCTTCCCTCAGCTCTCTGTGATTTCTGCATTGCAGTCCACTTGGGAACAAGGCACAGTGTATGGGGGGGTCTAGGATGTCCCCAGCTTGATTTGGATGAAGGGCAAAATTATAAAAAGGAGAGGTCATGCTTTTCTCCCATCCAAACCCAGGTTTTTGAGAAGTATCTGCTGCCCGAATGTTTCTAACTCTGCATCTGGGCAGAGCTCAGGGAGACCTGGACCATGGGTGATCACCAATGTCCCGAGGAGATGGAAGGGACAGCAGTCTGGCTGTGCTCTGTTGTCATCCAGGATGGAGACCCAGACACTGAAAGGAGGAAACTGAGGCCATCAATTAAAAACAGATTCTATAAACAAAACTGTTTTTTTTTCCTCCTACATGTTCAGTCCAGCACCCACTGTCACTTTGGTTGTCTCCTCTGGGCTGAATACCTGTGTGTGTGTGTGTCATGGCTCTCAGCTACTCAAAATGTTTGACTCTTTCAGCCCATTTGGTGTCTCATTCAAAAGTCTTTTGAGGACACCTACTATGAAATCCCTCACTGTTGTGAATATAATCCCAGGAGGTTACTCTGTCCCACTTCACTCCTGTCACCCACTCACCCGTTCACCCAGCTTTCCCTTCTCCACTAATATCATGACCTACATGCAAAAGACATATTTTCTGGTCCTGTTTCCATAGCAATGCAGCAGGGGGAACTCAGACAAGCCAGTAATAATGAAGCCAGTTCCCTTTCTGTGAAACCAAGTCCTCTGAAAGTTGAGTTCAGTTCAAGGCGAAGTAGGTAGCGGCGGAGAGTTGGATTTCCAGCCCGACGCCAGGATCTCCGCGCCCTCTAGTGCCAGAGGCAGGCGAGGAAGAGCATCCCCGGGCACCAGGAATGTGAGGCTTCATAGCCAACTACAGAGAGAAGCAAGTGGTATGAGATAAGGACATTCTTCCATTCTTCCCAGTGTCTGTTGCCAGTCAGATCTTCCCTCTTCTAAAGCCCAAGCTGGAAAAAAAAGTAGAGGGTGTTCAGCTGATTCAACTGATCCTGGTCTGGTCACTCGGAGATTATGGCTTGGGTGGGTTAAACTGTGGAGTAAAAAGTGGCGAAAAATGGAGCTGGGAAGCCCAGACTATGTCTGCCCATTTTTCAGATATTTTGGATCTCTCTGGCTTTGAGCTTAGCAGCTTGAAGCAACTCTCAGCTAATTCGGAGAGATTTGATGGCATAGAAGAGGATTACTCACTTGTGAAACAGCTGCCCTGACCTTCTACTGGCTGTTTACATGGGTGGGTGGGATAGGCAACAGTAATCAGGCTAAGGAAAGCTGAAGGGGCTTAGATCCAGCTCATATGAATGACAGGGATAACTTTTTCACAAATGTTTGTAGCCTTAACTCTTAAAAAGCTTAAATTGTATGCTGGTATTTAATGTATGGTAGCATTAAATTGTGTGGTAGCATTTCTAGCCCTGTTAAGCCCATCCTAGAGATTTCCATCTCCAAGAACCAGGCTGAGGAAAGAACCAAGCGCTGAGAACTCCTGTAGCTAAACAAGACTCCGTGCACACCACCTACCCATCTTTTCCTATATTTCGGCAAAGGTAGCTTTTGGTTTTGCCATGGTCTCCACACCTTTTCCTGTGTCAGAGCTGCCCCAAAAAGTACAGGTCCCTGCTTCCTTGTCCACATCTCACCAGCTGAATGCCAAACACCTGTGCCTAGCAGATTGCATTCTCTAGCTCTCCGTATTAAATCAAGGAGAGATCCCTGGCTGACTTATCCCACCACCTTCCTACACTTCTCTGATTGAAGTGGGCAGAATTAGAAGTTGAGACCTGTGCAAATCCTGAAGTTGCATTAAAGGGCTGCCTCCTTTTCCCAACCCCCCGAGCTTGCCACTATGTACAAATGCTTCAGGCTGTGGATCTGGCCATCATTTTGGACTGCCTGTCCTACCCTAGAAGCCATACTGCTCCCTGTGTCTAACACCACCTATTCCCCACAGAGAGGGTTATATATCAGCAGGTCTTCCAAAGAATATCTCTCACATAACACAGTCTGAAGTCCAAGAGGATAGGATAGGGTGAAGTGAGTTTCTTCTCATTTCCATCAAGCATTTCCTAAAGAATGCTTGCCAATGCCCCTAAGATGTGCAGAGGGATTTCGGTAGTCCATGTGCTTCATGTATTTGTTTTTAAGGATCTGACATAGATTAAATGAAACAGACCACATTTAGGGCCAGCTGCTTTGCTCAGAGTCTTCTGCATGTTTTCTGTTTGACAAGATGATTCTCTGATTCCCGTCATTCCAGAATTATTTGAGACTCCATGGGCTAGATTCTCATCTTAATTGCATTCTTTCAAATCAGGGGTGCCTCCAGTGATTTTAATTGCGTCTGGTTTATTCTGGTGCAATTGAGCTCAGAATTTGACTTTCACAGAAACACAGTAAGTGTTGTAATTAGAATATGCCAGTGTTTTGACAACTGTTCATGGAACAGTTCTGTTTCATCAGACTCTGCTGAAAGGGAAATGCAATGTGATAATGGGCATTGGGAATAGCACAGGGCACCTCTCGCAGTGATGGCAATAAAGATCTCTGTGAGCAGCCACAACATAAATAGGCGAGAAATTCTGTAAATCAGCATTTCCCAGGGTTTCCCTCAAGCTCTTAGAAAAGCTCTGAGTAAACTGTGGGCATGTGTGGGTTTATTTTTTTGGTTCTTGTGTTTTTTGGTTTGGTGCTTGGTTTTGTTTGGGGTTTTTTGGCTTTTTTTGAGAGAGGTATAATGAGACAAAAATGTCTCCCTAAGTCTTTCTTCCAAATCATTGTCAAAATTAGTGTTGGAAACCAAGGTGATAAAATAAGCCTAGTAATTAAAAAGAATTTTCTTGCTTAGTGATTTCTCTGTCTCAGGATTTTCAGGTAGCCTGAATAAAGAGCCTATCTGCTCTTTATTTCTGTGCAGATAGGATGATCTTCAAACATGAAGATTAGACCCTTCTGTTTTATAATCCATTCCAGCATGTGAGAAACAAAAATTAGCAAAAACTATGTATGGGGAAAAATTAGGTTTATGATATAGCCCATAGCATTCTCATAGATTCCTGAGAATTTTTCTCTCAGCTTTGCAATGAATTACTGATGTCTATTTTAAACTCATCTATCTCGTGTTCAGTCAATTAGAAAGCAGAGCAGTCAGATATTGAAAATTATTCATAACTTTGTTCATGAGTAATGGCAACAAGCTTACTCCACTATTATTTCTGAAATCCTTTAAAGCAAGCCAGTGACCAATGATTTATTCATGAAAATATTCACACGTTTCAAAAGTTTCATGAATGTTAGCATGAATAATTAACAGAATTTGTGTTATTTGTTTCATTGCTCATTATTTTCCTATTCAAAAAGGCATCAGTCATCCACTTACAGAGCATTAGAACATAATGATTATAGCATTGGATCAGACAGGTGTTTTGTCTCATCCTGGAGAGGGTTTCTATCAATGTTGGTTACCAAAAAGACAGGTGTAGTGAATGCTGCCCTAGATATCTGCATTGTCCTCAGCTAAAATGTTTCTGTACCCATCAGCTGGGGTTTGGGCACTACCCAGAGACCTTTCCCAAATGACAAAAAGATCTCCTTGCTTCCTTCCCCAGAAGGAAACCTCTAGTGATTTTAGACAAGCTGCAGATGTACTCACTGGCCAGATAAGCAACTAATCCGTTTTTGCCTCCCACTAAGTTCAGTACCTTAGTGATAGCACGTAGCTGGGAATTCAGTAGGTTAATTAAATATTTTCTTTGGAAAATCGTATTCCAGACAACCTTTGATCTATTTAAATCAGTTGTCTTTCAGTGTTACTGATACCTCTCTGTTATATGACACAAAAACACCAACTGGAACAGCCAGTTCATTTGTATAAATGCCATTCATTTACTCCACCATGAGAGAAGAAAGGAACAATAAAATAATTTCCATTTTAACACCTCTTACTCCTCCCATGCTAATGAAAGTTTTGGGTTGTCTGTTTGGTTTGGGCTTTTTATTTCTGACTGCTGCTGTAATAGAGCAGAATAGGGTTGTTCACTGTAATGCCATAATGAGTGGCCACAGCTGGCTTAGAACCCCAAAAAGCTTCTATTTCACTCCACCTGTGACTGTTCTGCCTCAGCCAATGTTAATTTCCATTAGCGATCCAAATGTTAGGTTCTCCCAACTTAATTAACATGAAGTACTTCAATCTTTATTCCCTTTTTCTAAGAGGAATAATTTCAATAAAGAAGTTCTAAGTTTTTGGACAACCCAGCTGTTAATATTTTACTGTGAAAAAGGTCTTTCATGTGTAACTTCTGTTTTCCTTAACCAGCTTGCAGCTTGTAATAATAATCTACCTATTCTATCACAACTTAAATTTGTCAAAGAATTTAATGCAATATATAAATACCTATATATGTGGACTTGTCAGGTTGTTTTTCTTGGTCTTCTAGCTTGACGCTTCAAAGAATATCAGACAACATTCTTTTTTAAAAAGCTATGATTCTTTGTTATCTCTCCAATATGTAAATCTAGTTTTTGTTAGTTTCAATCAATTAAGGTAGAAGTGAAACAAGACTTTTTAGTATATAATACCTAAGATTAATCCTGTGCCTGTCCTAAAGATAGGTATGCTTGTTGCTACGTTCCTGTTCTCCTGCAGTGTATCTGACTTCAGTGACAACTTGCGTATTTTTGCTATCAGCACAGCCACTTCAATTTCAAATGCTTTCCAAACCCTTGCATATATAACCATGAGGTCCTTTTGATATGCTGCTGTTTAGTTTATCACTTTGTTCCAATGTTTCCCCTTTCAGTGTTTCACGTTCTGACAGCTCATGTGCTTTCTTGACTTGAAAAATAGTAGCTCTAACATGAATACAGGCACAACATCATTAGCAGAGAAGATTTAACAAAAAAAAAAATTTCAGAACCTCTGCAAAGTCCTTTTCCTCATTAATTATTCCAAATAGTCCCTTGATGTGCAGCAGATCCCTCTGATTCCCTCCTAAAAGGGGTGAATTTAAGACCTTTGAGAAATGTCCTGCACACACCCCCACCAGCTCTTGTCAGCTTGTGCATCCTTGGCCCTTTTCATTTATGACTGACATTTTGTTTGTGTTTTATTTTAACTCCCTCCCTTAGCCATGAGCTTCACCACAGGTGAAGTGTCATTTCCTCAAACCTGGCTGCTTGGCTCAAACAACTTCTTGGGCCTTAACATTTCACAATAACTTTTTTCCTATCTTACCTTCCAGTTTGCTTTCCACATGACTTCACTGAATCACAGACTGCCTATTGAAATACTTGTTGTTTTGAATCCATGGATTTTATTCTCTTTCTCTTTCATTCTTTGGGTGGTTTTTATTTATTATTTTTAATTTATTTTATTTTTGCCTTCAGTACTTTTTTAAGCAGTTCACTAATTATAATCAGTTTGTCTCACACTCTTAGTGTAGTAATAAGTTTATTATTTTTCAGTGTTTGGACTGTATCACATCTTCAGCTATTTAGTTAAGAGCACCTACTCTTATGTTCTCCCTTATTCTAGAAATCACTTAGGAATTTATGGGGGTTTTAAATAATTTTGTACCGGTTGACTTGCCAACACACAGGTGAGTGAACTCACTGATGGTTACCATTTTATTAGACATTCATACCTCTTGGATCTCCCTCCATAATAACCCGCTGAATACCCCAGACATTTCCTGGACTGAGGGTGCTCCTGCTTTGTGCAAGCATCAGGGCTGAATTAGAGAGGATGATTTTTCACTTAACGCACTGGGCTGAGACCAAGCTGACCACAGATGAGCTCCTGACCATACTGCTGCCTGATTTTTGACACATTGTTATGGCCTGACACAAAGTCTGCTGGGGTCAGAGACCAACTTGCTACCTTGGGTAGGCTTTGGCTTGGCATCCTGAGGAAGCAACAGTATTCCTTCCTGGTCCCATGACAGTGTTGTGGGAATTTGCTTCCTGCAGGTTGTCAGGTTCAGCTGTGGTGCTGCCAAATGAAAAAAAAGGAACAGACAGACTCCATCCACAGGGTTTTTCTTTGCATTGGAGTGTTGGAAAACTGAGCCTTTAGGAGATGCTTACTGGGAAAGTTTCTGTTCAGAAAAGGAGGATAAGATAAAATGTTCAGTATCCCTCAAACAAAAAGGTACTGAAGCTGCAACTGCTCCGGATCTTGGTGAGAAGTAAAAGAGAGATGTTTTCTGTTCTGTTGCTTTTCCATGCTTAGGCTTAGCTTAAACTGATCCCTGGATCCATTACTGGCATCTTTCACCCACACTAATTTCACTTTTCTAGCAGTGTACATTCAGCTGATGAAAGCTGTCAGAGCACGAGTGACATGAAAGGAGAGGCCATCACCAAAGAAAGTGCTATATTTAACCTGGCAATGTCATGCCTTCTCAGTATGACCTTGAGCCCTAGCAGTGAGAATTTAAACAGGGAATCTTGGTTGTGAACTTTCTTCCTTTAACCAAACATAGAAGGCTCTTAAATATAAGAGGAAGCAGGGAAGAAGGAAGGTAAAATAAGTTACCCTTCTGCTTTTGACATTTATGATAGCCAGCACACTTAACTGCCACTAGAAGGAAAGAATACATGAAGGGCTTACTGTTAAATTCTTATTTAAAATGTCTATTTGATGTCTTCTAGTCATTTTCACAATCTGATCCACTGGGAGTAAATGTAGGGATTTTTACTGAAAGGTTTTGACATTAGAAGCAGTTTCCTGCAAGGAATGTCCTACTGTTATTAATTATTTTGCTACATGCTTCAGTAAAGGGGGAAAAAACCCAGAAATATACAATTAGAAAAAAAGTAAGGAAAGAAAAAAGAAAGAATATGAACAAAAGCATTTGTTATGTTTTGTCTGAAGAAAGCCTGTAACTATCTCTCTCTCTTTCTTTAGCAGAGACTGTTTATCTCCTACTTTGAAGCACAGGGAAATGCAAAATATCAGGTTTAGAAAAGCCCAGATAAATCCAGCACTATGCTATCCTTTCTGAACGACAGATTTGACAATTAATATTCCACCTTATTTTTTTTAATTCCCCTTAAAAATCAAGGTGGGCTGTGAAAGTGACACATAGCTAAAAAGATGAGGATTAATTTTCTTGTTTGTACTTTCAGAAAGTAGTGACAAAGGCTGAATTCCTGGCTTCACCATAGATTGCTGACATGGCATTGGACAAACTCAGTAACATCCTGTACCTCATCTTTTAACATGCAAATAGTATAAAATAACATTTTCATTCTCACAAGCCTTGTCTGCACTTCCTGTTTAGGTTTTAAAGCATTTGGCAGTATTTCTGGGTCAGCACTAAACTTACTCTTAAACTTACCTAAATTTGAGCCCCTAGAAAGAAATGAATGATATATTATCTTTCAAATGGGCCTTTACCAGAGTAAGAGCTTTTCCACTGCCCCCAGGTGCTGCTGACAGAGGCAGCTGTACATGGGATGGTATCTCAATTTATGCAGGGGTGGTACCACTGTGTGCCTCTTCCTTTTACCTGCTTGCTGCTGCCACACACTTCTGAGAGAGAAAAGTGGGAACTCTGGCTTAGGGAGAGTTGTTTTTGCACTCAGAGTCTCCCTCTCCTTTGGACAGTGCTCAGCTTGCTTTACTTTTTCTGCTCGCCAGAAATTTTTTGTCCTTCTTGGCTAGGTTCTTACTAAAACTAAAACTACTACAAGAGGCTTTGGAAAGTTGCCCTGAGGGAAAGGCAGGTGCAAAGCTGCATAGAGAAAGCACTGAAAGCACTTAGCCCCCCAAGCCAGCAACAGCAGTATTTACCCAGTTTGGGAAGATGTGACAAGGTGATATAGTGGCAGCCTAGAAATCAAACGTGTTGCTCTTCAGGGAAAGTCATTGGATCTGGCTGCTGTGGACAAAAGGTGCAGTTTCTAAAGACTCAGTCCCACTGAAGACTGTCTGAATCACCTTTTTCTGGGGCACAGGCACGCTGGTCATTCTCAAAGGGGATCTTCTGGCAATCAGCATATTCTGTGATGCTATGACTTGAATGAGAATGAGTCCCTTGCCCTCCCTACGCCTTTTTTTCTCCACTGTTTAAGAGTTGAAACATCAAATTTCCTCAGTGCAGGTCAGTAGACAAGACCAGCTGAAGGTGCCTTGATTTTGTGCTAAGGATGACAGCATAACAAATGCCTGCAGCACAAGAGCAAAGGAAAAATGCATCCTCTGCATTTTCTAATATTCTTTGGATGCTGTGTTCAGGTTGAGTCAGCTAGGAGGCTCAGAGACTTCTGATTGCACATCTTAGTGGGTGAAAACCTCTTAATTTAACTTTTATTCCAGTTTGAGTTGATGGAGCAAACAGAAAGGTCATCTGGCCTTTCCTGCAAGGCATGAGGAAGCTGTGGTTAAACCTGTTTCCTAACCCTCTGGCAGTGGTGTTAATGCAATACAACAAAAAGATCAAGGGAAAAAGCCCAGGAGAGCTCTCAACTTTTTTTTCTTCAATAATTTATTTATTTCACAAGAACAGCTCCAGATCAACATTTTATTCATTGCACATTATTGCTTCCTAAACAAAGGAGCAAAATTAAAAGCGTAACTACTAGATAGGAAGAATTTTTTTGCAGCTGAACACACAGAGAAGAGATGATAACTAAAAGAGGAATAACTTGCTTTTTTTGAAGTCTACTAAGACCTCATTGTTAGGGATCACACCAACATATTTTTATAATGCTGACAAACACCCTCATCCCTTCAACCTCCTGTGCTCTGCCATGAAGCCAGTTCCTGCACTACAGCGTTAAGGAGTAATTATCACTCTTTCCTGTGTAATGGTTAGTTATTGTACAGGCCACCTAGAAGCCTTCTGTGGTTGTCATGCCAACTCTCTCCCCCACTCTTCTTTAACCCCTCTTCTTGGCTGCAATGGTCAGCCACAAGTGGGGTTTGGGGGGCACTCAGGCTGTGCACAGCCCATCCTGATTTCACAGCATCCTGGACACTAAAAGGGCACACAGGATCACCAAGTGAGTTCAGACACTGGGATTTTAAAGGCTGTTGTCTCTTGCTCAGGCTGTGTTCCCTGCCATGACGTGAGAGGATTAGAATGTGTGCTGAGTGCCAGACCTCTTGCTGCTCTGCAGTGAACCACCCTGGGCACTTAAAGTGCAGCCTCAGAAGGAGCCTGATCCAGGCCTTGTCAGCTGGCAGCACGTTTTCTCTGACACCAGGGCTTGACAAGCCGGGGCTTGATGGGTGTTTATGAGGCAGGCATGAAAGCAGGGGGAGAGGTGCTAAGAGAAGACAGCACCTCAGAGAGCTCAGATGCATTTCTTTGCTCTGGCAGGAGCCAAGGTGTGCTTCCAGTTACCCCTCAGTGCTGCTGCTGCTGTCAGTCCTTCTTAGTGGTAGAACTGATTAGCTGGGAAGTAAGAGCATCACTGTCTTTACTTTAAAGTAGTGGGTACATCCCACCAGGGAAAAGGGAGAAGGACTGTGCACTGTCTGATCTCCCACCATTCCTTCAACTCTGAATTGAATTGCACAGTGAGGAAAATGAGAGCTGATCTTTGCTTAGATAAGCATTCTCAAGTGAATTAACAAAACAGTGGCATCACTATTTGTGTTCCTATAGGAAATTATGTACATGTCATCCCAGCTACGGTGCAGTCCTGAGTGCTGAATGGTGCAGGAGCAGAACCAGCTGTCTCAGCTCAGGAATACATGGGATTTGGTACAATACATACATTTTTTTTCTCTCTTGCTGCTTGCTGAAATTGCTACCTACAGGTCCTCAAGGGCAAAAGAAAATAAAAGTTCTGAAAAAACCCTCCATGTTCTCCACAACAAAGTACATGCAGTTGCTCTTATCACTGTTTACACACAGATGATTATGCTATCTTTTACACAATGAGGAATGAAAGGATTAATTGGGGAAATAATCTGAAAATCTAATACTTCTTTCCTTGATGTTTTTAAAAATAATAGGTTTTGCCAAAACTGTCCCAAGTTTATTTATTTATTTTTTTAAATAATCTATTATTACTCTAATTAAACATCTAACTGAAGAGAGCAACATTTATACAAAAACAAGTTAAAGATTTGTTATTATATGGAAAGCAATGTTCTGTTTTGGACTGGGAGAAGAGAGAGGAAGCTTTCCCTGTTTGGTCTACATCCAGCAGAATGAAAACAGAGAACCCTTCCGTTCAGTTTCCTTTTTACTCCTCCACCCTCCATACTCCTCTTCCTTCCACCATGCACTTCTCATCACTCTTTTCAAAGACACAGCCTTGTCAGTCACAAAATGACTTCATCTGCTGTTTGAGTCTATGAGTTATGATCACATATCCAACCCCATTCACACACACAGAGCTACTGATTTTCTTGGTTTTGCACGTTCACTGCAGGAGCACATCGCTGGTTTGAGCAGTTTGCAGTCTGGCCCTTCTGTGTGGTTGTCTGGATGTTGTCTCTGCCCTCTCAGCCTGTGGAAGTGAGGGAAGGACACAAAAAGTTGTTAGGCTTGTGAGAAGAATTTTGTCTTCCCAATAGTCTCAAAGAGGGTTGTGTGAAGATGGGCTTCTCTGAGAACAGACATTCCCTCAGTCCTGGGTCTCATCAGTCACTTGTCTCATCAGACAGCTGAAGCTTTCTTTTGCTTTCCGATCACTGAAAATATAATGACCTATGCTGAACAATCTGTTAATTGTCATTAATTTGTCCACTGGATATTTCCCCCCTATATTTTAAATTGTACATCTGCAAGTGTGCTGGCTAAGCTTCACAGTCTGATTAATAGTTTCAATTATTATGTCAAGGCCAAGAGATTCTTTTAAGCTTTTCACATTTGGTATTGAGAACTTGGTACTTTTTGTGTGTGACCACTTAACACATGTGAACCACTTAACACATGTGTCCACTTAACACATGTGAACCACTTAACACATGTGTCCACTTAACACGTGTGAACCAGCTTCCCACCTCTAAATTAATGAGCTGATACCTATAGGCAGAAGCTGAAGGTGCTCTAGGCAGGCTGGACATCAACTGTTCCTTTTTGCTCTACGAAGGGCTCAAGAGCAGCACAGCTGAAGGGAGAGATCAGAAACCAGAAATATCTTGGAGAAAGGACAAAACCAAAAGCATGGGCTGTTCAGCAGGATCTGTATTTATTGTTCCTTTCCCCACATCAGATAATTATTGCAAATCACAGGTGGCTGACTCCATATCTCAGCCTGTTCTTGATCACATCTTGCAGGAGGATCTTTTGGCTCAATACCTGTGAACATAACACTGATATGTTATAGTTTAGCATTATTTTGCATCATCTACCTGTCTTTTTAAAGACAAGTGCCTTTAAAGGGAGATTAAATTGCAGATCTACACCGTAGTAGTAGAAACTCCCTTTGGGCAAGTTTTCCTCAAGTACACCAAGACTGCTTCCACACAAGAGAGAAACTGTGCTGCATCTCCTCCATCCTGGAAGTGGCACAGAGTTCAGTCCACTCCAAAAGTGCAGACCTGGTTGGCTGTGTGTGTCCCAAGGGACAATGTGTGATCTTAAGAGAGACTTGGCTTCCCTGGGGAGTTAATTTCTGTCTCATGGTCTCCTCCACTTCAGCATTGGCTGCTCCATCATCCCCTTTTTTGAAAACTTGCAAAGCAAGCAAAGGGATTCCTGTCTTATGACGTTTCTGCTGCTTTAGCACTGCCTTTTTTTACACTACCTGCTGTCTCTTCAGCTCACTTTAGAATTGAGACAACTGCTCTTTTATTCACTTTGGGAGGTATTTCACCACTGAAAAAACACCCCAGAAATGTTTGTCACATCAACTGCTCCATACTGTGAGTGATAGTCCGTGGATCTGGCACAAAATATTAAAGGAATGAAATAGGATCTAGTCTGAGAAAAGACTGCAAGATCTTTCATTAGCTTTTCACCCACATTTGTTAGCATCTCCTCTTTTACACATAAAACCTGTTCACACATGCTGAAAATACAGGGCAGCACATTTGAAAGTGTTTGCAAGGTATATTTTACTCAGTGACTTCCTTGCTGTTAGGCAGCAGAATACAGACAGTTGATGAACTAAGGAATGTAATGCATTTTTAAGAAGTATTGGTCAATCATGTGGAAATATTCATGTGGACTCTCAAGTATGATTAAAATTACTAGTGGTATCAGACCTTTCGTGCCAGGTTTTACATTGGTTACTGAGTTCAGAGGGGTATCCTTCCACTTAATAAAAGTTTGCTGATTATTGAGCAAAGTGCATGATTTTGAAAGAATAAATATAAATAATGACTATATTGGGTTTTTATATAATATAATGTAATATGTAATACTACATATTGTATTATAATTACTATAATATTATATATATATAAATAATTATTGTATGTCAATTTGTAATTGCTGTACTCTTGAATAGGGGCATCAGTGATGTCTGCCTACTTGGAGATTCTTATGTTTCAAAAACGTCTCAGAGCCATAAAAGACTGACCAAAAAGAGCACGGAAGACTCACAGGGCCCCAGGGACCTGTAAATAGACAGACAAGTGTGATAACTGGCAGGGTTAGATAAATTCTATTTGAGACGTCACTTGTAAAGAGTCTGTTCTTCATTTGCTGCACTTTGTTAGCAAAGCAGAGCTTCTAGAAATCTATTTCAATGCATCAGAGTAAACAAAGGCAGTGGGAAGAATGAATGTGTTCTGTCTAGTCTCATGCTGATGCCAAGGGGCCAGAACCCAGCTGTCCTGACCCTGAGTTCAGCACCATGCTCTTATTATTGGACTATAATTTTACATGGAGCTTTCTTTCTTTCTTTTTCTTTTATTTTTTTTTCCCAGGGTGTTGGGGGGTGGTGGTCCATTGTACTTGTTCACATCAGCCAAGACTGAATAAAAAATATTATGTATAATTACAGAGCAAGGCAGGCTCATACGTCACCCATCAGCATTGTCTAATCGCTGGCATTATTCTCTGTTCTTACTCACCCTCATGTCACTGCTGCCTCCCTTTGCACCTCGAAGGCTTAACTCCTCCTTCCTCTGACAGGATGTACAATAGCCAGAGCAGTATAAATCAAAGCCTTGAATCAGGAGAATGAGAACAGATTGGAAGTGCCAGCTCCTCAAGAAGGAAAAGAACGAAACAAGGCAGCAGGAGATCAGAAGAGTGATTGCAGCTTCATTGCAAGGGCTGTTCCACCACCACTACAGGTTATTGCCTGTCACAAACTGTTTTTATTTCCCACTCCTGACTGGTGAAGATCTTGATCTGAAATAAATGCCAGCTATCCACTTACTTTATAAATCTCCTTGCCGTGCTCACATTTAATATTTACTTGCCATCATGTTTTTCAAGTAAAATCTGATTTTATACTTTTGGTATCTTTATTGTAAAGCAGCAGCAGAGAGGTTGGGAATTACAGAGGAGCTCTTACAGGTCCATGCTGCAGTAGGACTGAGAGGGAATGAACTCAGGCAGATCAAAAGGCAGGATAAGCTGTCATGAGGCTTCCATGCAGTGCACTCAGTGTAAACTGCTTCCTTAATCAGATCTGGACATTAATCATGAAAGTGGTCAAAATATTGCAACACTGACTTTTTAAAGCTTTCTTTCATTAATTTACTTACCCGTTAAAAAGAAAACAAACAACAACAACAACAAAAGAACCATCCAAAAAAATCTTATTCTCAGCAATTCTGTAACAGCAGGTTGAAACCCAAGGGTTTCTACAGAATGTCATCGGGAGTTTCGGAGTTCAAGAGAGTAGTGAAAAAATGCCTTGAGCACAAAGAGGCAAAGATGGTTTCTGCCTGACTGCTGCTTTTTTCTAAGTGTTTTTGTTGAGAGCAGATCTCCAAATTGAGGGGTTTTTTTGGGGGGAGGGTGTGAAATAATATCTTTAGGATAAAGAATTTTTTTTTATTTTAAGATTTATTTGTAAAACAATAACTGATCTTTTTCTTAGGACCATCTATAATTGTTAGACCTCCTACTTACAGCCAGCACAGTGTGCCCAGCTTTGTGAGCAATACTGCAAATGTTGCTCAAGTTACGTCCAAGCACAACCTCTATAAAACAAACTCGTGGGCTGGTTTATTCTCCCCGTGCTCTGCAAACAGCAAACTGCTTGGGGTTATTCTTTTTTGAGTAGCTGCCATCTCTAAAGCAACCTCTGTGTCCTTAGCTTGGGGCTGAGTGGGTGTTCTCCTCCTGCTGACACTTTGGACACTGTCACTCTGTCACTGTCATTCAGAAGAAGTTAGGAGATTTGGCTGGATAACAAGCATTTGTTTGAGCCAGAACTGCAGGATTTGAGTCCTGGGCTGCGAATGAGAAGTTCTCATAGACTGTCTCCAAACAGTGAGGGACAGATCTGGCTCTAATTTCCCACCTTCCCAGAGGAAGGCTGCTATGGACCTGGCACAGGAATTGTTATTTCTGAAACATGCACGATGTAAGCATGACAAAATCTGCTGGTATTCAGGATTGGCTCAGTGTAAGAGCTGGCAATGAGCAGTCTGGTTGGGTTTGTCGTTACACAGTGGCATAGCAATTTACTGCTGAAGTTTTGTGTCCTGGTCCCTTTAGTCAGGTTTTTAACACGCAGCCAAACTTGGAAGACAAAATGTTCACTCCTTATTTTACTATAAGTTGTTTGAGACCAAAACAATCTGATTTTGGTACTTCAATGAAGTGTCCCAGTGCTGCTTAGGTTAACATGTCATTGACTGGATAAATGTCCTGAATAGACCAGGCTAAGCTGAAGTCTCATAGCAACAATGGGAACAAAAAAAATCATCAGGTTTGCTTCATGAGCCTGTTTCTCACCTGAGATGTATTTTCAGTGTCTATGTGAAATTGAAGAATAACATTTCAGCTATGCTTATCTCTATTGAGATTTAGAATGAAGTGTTACCATTTTAGTGATTTTTTTCACCCTTTCTCTTTGCATTCTTTAAGATTCTGAGCTGGCACTGTATTTGCAAGGACCTTTCCATTTCCAACTGAGTCTTTTTTTCGAACAGTCTTACTCTTTCATTTTCAGTCTTTATAGCATTTCTTTATATATTAAACTTCCTTATTAGTATGTATATTGTAGAATTATTGCTGTCTCTAATGAAAAACAGTATTTTAGAGCAGAGAGGGTTTATTTCTTTTCAGATTCACTAATTTCCTATGTTTAAGAACAAGAAAAGACCTATTAAGAGAGGAAGATAAAAAAGAGAACAGCTCCAACTGTCAGTATCTACCATATATTTACATTAAAAAACAATAACTGCCAAAAATTACAGAAGCTCGAGAAAGTTATTGCTTTAATAAATTTATTAAAGAAGTTTCCTCAGTAAAATATTTAAATTTTTATTAGCTAAAAAATCTAGTGGAAAACATCTACCTAGATTAAAAACAAATAAAACACCAAAAACTACTACGTGCTTCATTAGGAATGTAAAACAAATGCTAAGCCATTTTCTCAGGTCTCAACTGCTTGATGGAACTCTTTGCCTTTAGTTTCTTTAATTTTAAATAAAGTTTTAAAAACCTTGCTGAACTTCTTTGCTTAATATTGTTTTGAGGGATCAAAGTACCAGCTCGGCAATGTGCAAGGTGTATGTGAAGAAACCAAAAACAATGACAAATCTCATTAGTGGAGAAAAGGAGACTGAGGAGATATCAGCCTTAAGAGATCATGGTAATTTTAAAACTATATACTTTTTACTACAATAATATAGCCCACTTCATTATGAGTTTATGACCCAAAAATTTGTTATTTTTCTACAGGAGAGTAGAATATGTTTTTGATTGGATTGGATCAATTTAAATTTGGAATTATTTTTTTTTTTTGGTTGGTGGGTTTTGGTTTGTTTGTTTGTTTTTCTTTTTCTTTTTTGTGACTAGGCCACTTGGAGAATTTCTTAGAACAGACCTCATTTGCTACTTTGATCAGAAGCACCTTTTTTTTTGTGCCTGCTGTGGGCTCTTCATGCATTTGGACAAAGTAGGCAGGTGTGAGTTTGAAAGTAACCCTTGTTCCATGTTTTCCTGTTGAAAGTCCTGCAGGATGATTGCCTTTCTACCAATATCACCATAAAACATCAGTGCTTGTTTAGGATGAAATATGATCACAGTTGTTTGTGACTGCCTGACTGTGGCAGGGCTTTGATTACCAGGCAATTTCTTCAGATTGTCACCAGGTTCAGTTTCTTTTACCACATGAAGGCTTGGAGGAGCATGGGCAATTCATGGACAGGACAGACCACAGAGCTGGAGACACTAATGCTGAGGCAACAATTCCTTGGTTCGATATATAAAAGAATTCTACCTCAGTAAAATTGTCTAGCTTACACAATTTTTTAAACATGACTCTAAACTAATTATGCCTCTCTGTTCTGAACTAGAGTACTGATGTGTGTCTTATCTTTATTGTATGGAAAATAAATAAAAAACATCACAATACTTCCTGATATCTGCCCCATGGAGAATGTAATTTAAAGATGAAGGAATGGATTTAGAAGACAATTTGAGATAACCACTGTACCCTTGCAGCAAAACCCAGACAGATCAGCTGACTGAGAAATGAACAATGTTAGCAAACAAAAATAGTTGTTTTAGATAAACAGATTAGCGGTGGATACATCTCACTGCTTTAAGCCAAACTCCTGTTTGTCTCTTAAACTCTGTTTAGCTGTCAGTCATTTCTTCTCCAGATGTCATCCTCCTTACCTTGTTTTTCTTTAAACTAGACTACATGTTTGGCTGGGATTCAGAAAGAATTTGAATATGTTACCTAATTCACTAGTTTGGGGGGTTTTCTTTCTTTTTATTTTCTGGAGGGGTTTGTTTGTTTGTTTTTCTGTTATATTTCTGGTGTATGATCCTTTTCTATTCTTCCTTTTCATGTTTCAGGAGCTTGTTTTATACTCATACATAGGGAATTTCCCTCTTTTTTCCTGCCTCTGCTTTCTCTTTTCCACCTCCCTTATTCCCCACATGTTCATCTCTAGAGATTTTTGCAGAGTAAATGAGATGGCACAATCCTATCCTCTGATCCTTTGCAGGCTCTGAGTGTCACAGAGGGAATTCTAAAACCAAGTAACGTAGCTAGAATTTGGTTCACAAATGTGGGGTTTGGGTTTTATTTTACTTTTAATGCATTCTCTTGAAAGTACAGTACAAATTTAATTTTCATTTTCAGCCTCTCCTTTTTTTTAACAGCGTGGAAGGGTTTGGTATTTCAGCTCCTGTCACACAGGGTGATTGGAAGAGACCTATCCCAGGATAATTTATAATTTGCTTGCCAACAAAGCTGCACCAGCTTGGTGCATTTTACTGTGGCCTTCCATCATATCCACAGGTAGATGCTGGCAAAGAGAGCCCAGCCTCAAACCCACTGGTATTTCTCACCTCCTCAGTGCTTGGAGCAGGCTCACCACAGTCAGGCTGCTGTGGCAGCTACTGACAGAGCCCTTACATTTGTATTTCTTTTAAAAATACCTGGATACGAGAAGAGGGTAAAAGCAGTGTCTCCTTCATGCTGTCAGCTACCAGTGACAGCAATTCTTTCAGAGGCATCACACAAGCAGCAGATGAACAGCCTTTGTCTGCCTGCTCCCAGCACCCTCACACCTGCCCCGTTACCTGCCAGCAGTGTCCACAAATGCAATAATATAAGGAACACTAAATTACAAGAGACTGGCAATTGCAGGCCAGAGAGACTTCAAAGGCCTCCTGCATTGAGCACTTAATGATGAGCCCTGAAGGGCAGCCTGTGCCTGGAGCAGAACTGAGAGCACACACGTGTCTGCTTCATTCGTGCCATGTTACCTTAGCAGAGCTTTGGAGTGTTTCCAGGGTGTTTCCAGACTCCCTGGACTGCCTGAATATAAAACACACACCTGATGCTGCCTCTCTGAGCATCTCTGTGTTAGTCTGTTTAAGTCAATGACCTGACTGCTCAGAATGTGCCCCAATAGAGCGGGCAGAGGGTGGGTTTTGTCCCAGTCCCCTGAGATGAAATGAAGCATCTTTCAGCTGTAAATATGGAAGAGAAAATATTCTCAAAGCCCAGGCTGCTCTGGAAATTAAAAAAGAAGACAGGTCTGCTCTTTGTAATTTTAACAATTGTAATTTTCTTTTTTTTCTACACTAGAAGATAATTTATAGCCAGACTTATAAACAAAACCACTGAAAAAAATGCACAAAGAAACCATCTTATTCTTTTTTCCTTTGCCTTATTACATTTATTATTATTCTCTTCTTATTTTCATTCTACATATCTGTGTGGATTTTCTTGAAGTGCCACTGAAAATGCTCCTGAAAGGCTTAGAATTAAAAAACTTAATTGGAAAGCCCTGCTTGCTGTTCCAATTCAGTAGCATTCTTCAGAAGGAGACTGTTCCTTGTTAATGCCAATGTTTGAATAGAAGTCTTTTTGTCATCTATGGCTGCTTGCAGCTGGTATCCTTTTATCCAGGAACTGTGGGAGCAACTGTGGGAGCAACTGTGGGAGTCTTACACTTTACCCTGAAACTGTTTAGGAAGTAGTTCAGTCTTTTGATTGGAGATAACTGGACTTTGAGGGCGATATAAAAACCCATGTAGGATTACAGGAAGCCTTCTGCTGAGGAGAACAGCTTGGAGTTATGTTGGAAAATCACCTGGTAATCATTAGCTGGTAAATATCACTTCTATATGACTCATTGTTCTACTTTTATTAAAGCAAGAAGTCTGGAAAATTGCTTAAAGCCTGGGACAACAAAAAAACCCCACAAAAGCAAGGATAACCAAAATACCTTTAAAGAGTTTCTTTTTCCAGGGTATTACCATGAGGAGGTTTACTGTTGATTACTACCTGCTTTCTGACAAGATGCAATTCTTAGTATTAATTAACTAATTCTGTGCAGTGCAGTTCTTCGAAGAATTAACATGAAATAACAGAAGCAATTAATATCTGCTCTAGTTTTCATGTTGTTGCACACTGACCTGAGTTGAATTCAAATTTTTTCCTGATTCTGTGTACTTTACTGGGTGTTCTATCCAGTTACCTCCAAAGTGCACAGCAGCCTGTTCCAAAAGTACCATATTTCTTGTGAGCTTCAGAAGTAAGAGAGAAAATCAGATTTCATTCCGTTTACCTGGGAAAAATCTGTTCTTCTAAAACAATGTTTCAACTGGTCGAAAGAGCAATCATTGCTTTCTGAAAGCAAAAAGCAATAAACCCCTCATTTTCCAGTGTTTTGGTCTGCTGCTGGTGGTTTTTTTTCTTTTTGTCCTGCAACACATCACAGCCCTATAATGTAATTTTGTTTTCTTCATTTTAATCAGTTTATCCTTTAACTACAAGATTTCTCTTCTTGCCTGTCTTTCCCCTTTAGCTTTTAGACAAAATTATTAGAGTAGGAAAACCAAAAGAAAAACAGACCAAACCAAAAAGTTGGATTTCCCGTTAAATCTCTTAAACGAGACCATCTCAAAATGAGAACATCCTGCTGGAGATATTTCTGTTTTGAAAGAGCAACTTTCCTTTAAGATAAATGTCTATTTTTTTGTTTAGTTTGGTCAGTGTCATTGACAGGAGAAGAGATCATCATGCTCTATCCATTTTTCATGTAATGCATTGTGCAGTAAGCAGCATTTGAGTTTTATTGGGTAGTGCTGCTGCCCCCAGATTGGTCTTTCTCTTTGGTGAGTGTTCTTTCTCTTTGAGACCTGTCATGAGTGATGTGTAGCAGACTTACAGAATTCAGGAGCTTTCACATACTGGCAAAGCAGAGTGTATCCCTGAATATTAACCTAATTTCCTGAGCTTGGCATTGCTGCAGAAACACAAGGCTAGAGCACAAGAGAATGAGAGGTGCTCTCTTACCTTTCCCTCTCATCAGTTTCTTTCTGGCATCATGAGTTTTGAACACACAAATCCACACAAACCCATTACACAAACAAGCAAGCAAACAAACACCAAAGTAACATTAGAGATAAAACACCAAAGCCTTGTTAAAGCCACTTACTCTTCAGGCAAGACGTAGCTTTCTATTAAAGCTGGTACTCCATTCTTAATAGATCTTGTGAAAATACTGGGTTTTCTGACACCAGAGTTACACTCCTGTGAAAACTGTCCTCTGCTTGTGAGGATTGATGCCCTACCTAAAGCCCAGTTATAAAACAGCAGTATGAGAAAGGAATATTTTTGCCAAGCTAATTTTTTTAATAGTGAAAGACATAGAATGCAATTTGTTTAAATAACATGTGACTATCTTGAATTGAAGTTCGACCTTTTAGTGCAAGAAATGGCTTGTGATGTGCTTGGGATTTTTCACTACTTTGATGGCTCATTCTTTAGCATTAAGCAAATGACTAGCACACTGAGGATTGAGCTGGCAAGGAGTTAAAAATCTGAATGTGAAAGATAATCTCTTTTGAAAATGCCAGGGACATTAAGGTGTTGCTTGTCCCATTTGATCAAGATTAAACATCCCATGTTCCTCACAGCAGAAGCTAAACTCATCAAAGAGGCAAGGTTTTGCAATGCTCAGCAGGCTATTTGTTTTCAATGTGTAATGGTACAGCTAGTAGGAGTCTTTTTCAAAGAGTTGTCTGATTTAAATCCCTGATGGGAATGACCACCCATGGACGGGGTAAGATTGTCTCTTAGGTGAAAAAAATGGTGGTCTCTTAATTTCCAAGCAAATTTCTCTAATGACTGAAGCTTCTGATATTTCTGTGGATGATTTTGGTAATATTTTAGCATACTGTCCTATGCAACACTCCTCAGGACTCACATTCTCTTCTCCCTTTTAATGGATGCATCTCATGAGTAAGTGTTTCAAAATGATGATCTCTTTATTGCATACCTTGGAGTAGATGAAATTTTTTCAGACTTGTGTGTTTTCTCTTGGCTTCTGCCACAATGTTGTCATAGAGTCATAGAATATCCTTCAGTTGGAAGGGATCCACAAGGATCATCAAGGTCCAGCTCCTGGCCCTGCACAGGACACCCCAAGAATCACTCCACGTGCCTGACAACATTGCACAAACACCTTTTGAACTCTTGCTGTGGCCACTTCCCTGGGGAGCCAGTTCCAGTACCCAGCCACCCTCTGGGTGAAGAATCTTTTTCTAATATCTAACTTGGGCCTCCACTGACACAACTTCAGACCAATCCCTCGAGGGGGTCCTGTCACTGGGCACCACAGAGCAGAGATCCGTGCTTGCCTCTCCTCTTCCCCTCACATGGAAGCTGCAGCTGCAATGAGGTCTCCCCTCAGTCTCCTCTTCTCCAGGCTGAACAGACAAGGAGACCTCAGTTTCTCCTCATATGGCTTCCTCTCAATGCCCTTCATCATCTTTGTTGCTCTCCTTTGGATGCTCTCTAACAGCTTTATATTTTTCTTATATTGTGGCACACAAAACTGCGCAGGACTAGAGGTGAAGCTGCACAGCTTGGAGTAAAGCAGGACAGTCACTGCCTGTACTTATCAGAATGCTGCTTGGTTTTATAAGACAATTAAAGCAATTATAGTCAACCAATCATCATTTCAGCATTGATTATAACTCTTGGATGGAAGAGGGCATGTGGCAGTATTTGGGGGCAGGCAGTTTGCATGGTCAGTTGCTAAGATATTGGATAATGTCAGAATCATGTCTGAAATGATGGATTGTGTTGTCCCTTAAAAAGATTTTAGCTGCATGTTGGTTTTTATTTGTCTTCAGAAAAATGCTGGCCCTTAGAAGAATCATTTCATTTTTGACATACTGCAAAAACTATGTGACTCAGCAGAGTGAAATGCCCTGCAGATACCGTATCCATCAGCGACTATTCATTAGTTCAATAGTACACAGCACGCTGTTCACATCAAATTCATTCTGCCCACCAGGTAAAAATCTAGAAATCTCAGCTCACAAACAGTTGAATTGGGAGAAATCGTGTTTCCACAGGGGTCAAAGTGGATCTTCTTTGTCCCTTATTTGTCACAAAATTTCATCTTACGCCTTTGTGGTCAGGTAATATCAGACAACATCTTACTCCAAATTAAAATGAGGCAGCACAGACACACTTCCCCAGAAATCCTGAGATACAATTTTTTTTAATCTTAAGAAGAGAAGCCTGCAACTTTATAAAAGAGGTATATGTCTTGATCAAGTCCTCACAGAAATTAGTGGAAATTTTTAACTGAAATTCACTTTGAAAAGATTCTACCCTGATTTAAATTTTATACAAATACTGATCAATTTCTTCAGCACTTCCCTTGGGCTAGTAACTTTACATAAGCAGAAAAAGCTTTGACTTGGCAGGACTCTCATTTTATAACTTCTACTCAGGAACTTTCACTTCTATGATGATTATAAGAATTACCATCCAGAGCTTTCACCTTGTCTCTGCTGCATTCCCTCGTTACTAGAAGTAATTACAGAAAAGTCTTCTGTAGCATATTGGGGAAGCCCATGAGGTGGATTTACTCAGATTTTGGGAATCTCTTTGCTGTCATAGCCTTCAACTGGAGGTTGTAGAGCTCAACACTACCAAAAATCATGCTAGATTCTCCATAATCAAATGCTACTGGAAATGGTTTGCATTTTCATGTTATCTATCACCTTAAGGGAATAATAAAATATATTACCAACTGATTCAACTCCAGTACACTAAAAAATCTCTGCGGTATCATATTCAGCGCACTTCTGGGCTGAAACATGCCAGCTGCTTCAGAGTATTTAGCAGAATTACACCTTATCAAAGGATGGGAAATAGAGTATGGTATCCCATTGCAACGTCAGATAGAATATTACATATTGGAATTTAATGACCCAAGTTGTATTAGGGTAACAGTTCTCTATCTGCTTTAATCCAGCTCATTATCATTTCAGAGAATAGCACAATTGCTGGTAATTTACTGCTGGTGATACCAATGGTCTCTAGAGGCAGTTTTATCCAGCCCTTGTAATGTTAAAAGAGAAAGACCCCAAACCAGAACTGCTTAAAGGAAAAAGTGAGGAATAAAAGAAAATCTGCTTTGAGGAATGCCTTTCACATGCCTCTAAATCAATCACTGAAAGGCTTTGCAATAACACACAGCTGAGATCGAATATTTTACATATTTTACATGATAATATTTTAATATTATTTTGTAGTATTATAACAACAAATTTGAACTCCAAACCAAAAACGTCTAACAGTATTCACGGCTTTTGGAAGGCACTGACTCTCTTAAAACTCCTCTTTGTTTTCTGAGGACAGAGGAAATCAGAGATGAGGTCATCTTTTGGGACCTGCAAAAGAGATTTGTCCCCTTCTCCATTGCATCAAATTTTGCTTGATATGGGATTTGGACAGTGATCAGTCAGTCAGCAGGTACTACGTATAATTGGGCATGTTAAAGAAACCTTGGAGCAAATCCCCAGCCAGGAACTTTGACAGAAGTAGAAACAAAATCTAAATATTTTCTGTGCCAAGGAAAAACATTTCATACTTTTCTTTTTTCTTCTTTTTTTCTTTTTTTTTTTTTTGGCACATTTATCAGTCTATTACTGACAGTCAGGAAGTTCTTAAGAAACCATCTCTGGTGGTGCAGTGAAATTTACTGTTATAGTGATAATATCATAAGGGAGCCTGACAGAAAGCAACACCAATTATCTTTCCACAGTACATTGGCATCATTGCTGTCAGTCATCACTGCAGCTTATTTGAAGCATAGGCTTACAGTCCTACCTGAGCAGGGAAGGAGGCAGGAGAGGTAAGTGAAAATGAAAAGAGCACTGGAAGGTCAGACTATACATTTCATTTATCTTTCACCTTCCTTAGTACCTTTTGGCACTCCCTATCTTTATTCTTTAAAGATTGTCTTGTGACAATTGCTTTAGTAAAACCTTATTCAGATTCATGTTTGATGAAAATGAAACAAGAAACAACAAATCTACAGTGCCATTACACAGTAAAGAGACCAAAGGGCTGCTGATAAATTGTGGAAAACTTGCTGAAACACAGTCTTGTAATTTAGTCATGTATCAGATTATGTGTCTTTTACTTACTTTTTCCTTACAGTTAGATCTTGAAACATTACTTCATTCTGAGAAGAGCTAGTTTTTTCTTTCAGTCTTGCACATTTCTGTGGGTTTATTCAGCAGCAGTTCACATATTCCAACTGAGTTATTTGAAGAATAATGTCTTACTAAGCAGGAATCCCATGTATTTCCCCACAGCAACTCAGGGAGTAATGTACTATTCACCATAAACTAAATGTATGTCATCGACATAATTTGAGTTACTGTGCATATATTTACTTGAAACAACTGTTGGCAAGTGAATGAAAGCAGACTGAGATTTCGATTTCATCTGTCCTTTCTGCTTATACTCATTTTATTTGCCCCTGCCATGACATTATCAGCATCTCTGCTGTAACTAAAGTTAATGGCACAAACAATGCTGTAATTTCAAATAAAAATAGAGCAGCAAAAACAGATGCACATCCCTAAAACCCCTCAGCTCTAGCACACGTATTTTGACTCTGAGCAAAAATGATGCCAGTAAATTGCAAAAGAAAATAAACACCAAACACATCCATTGTAGAAACCAAAAAATTATTTAACCCGAATACTTTCATGGCAGCTATGTGAGACACAAAAAAAAAATAAATAAAAAGGATAAAGAAACAATCTTTGCCTTAAGTAGTACTTCCTTGATACAGTGGAGTTTTCAGAACTGAATTGTCATTGGCATCTCTTTATATGTTTTTAGGAATGTATCATATATATCAATATTAAATGTTAGATCTGCTTTCTTGTTCCTTTTCTACAGTTCTAGAAAAATTGATTACAGAGTAAATTTTACTGTGCTGTTGAGCAGGAGCGTAAATGTGTGCAAGGTCTCTTCTTAAGCTTTTTCTGGGTTATCCAGGTTTTTACAGAGTGAGGTGGTTGTGTGTGTTTCTTTCTGCGACAGAGTGGTGGGGCATGCATGAGTCTTGTCTCTGTGTCTTCTCTGCCCAAGAAATGCTGTCATGTATTGTCACTGTATATCAGTAGTGAATAATTACAGCCACTTCCCCCTGAAAAGAAAAAAATAATATTTGAGTGGCAGAAAAATGAACGGCAAACCTACCTGCCAACTTACAAGTATCAGGGTTTTCTAGTTCCTGCTTTTCCATGTGTACTTCACTTTTCTGTGTACAGCTGCACAATGTATCCTAAATCTACCTCTCAAGGTCTGCTTCTCCATTCATGTAGCCATAACCTGGGAGATATCTATGGTGTATAAAGTCTCCAGAAATTATCCTATCCCTTGGAGTGACTTTTTTTCCTTTCTTTATTTGTAATTATCATTCAGTCAAAAAAAAAATAAATAAAAAGGAAAAAAATGTACAAGCACAGCTTAAACAGAGTGCCTTTGCACAGGCACTGAAAAATTATAAGAAAGCTAGGTTACAAATCAGTAGGGGAGATGAGTTCCAAAATAGATGCTTATTTGTTCAAAATGTCCTGCTATCGCTGCCCATTAAAGCAAGCTAAAGATTCTTGTCAAGAATATATCACCACACAATTTAATCATAACTCTGGTCAGCTGTTTGCATAAAATAATAATGTGGCATTTAGTCTTTTTGTGAACCTCAGCATACCTCTCTGTGAAATGTATATATAGCATGATGTAAAATTCATACAATACCTTGGAGGAGTTTTGTAAGGCTAGGCTAATTAATGTCAAGCAGTCAGCTGAAATTTGCTCTTTAAGCAAAATTAATCTATCGAAAACTTCATTGAAAGAAGATTTCTTAATACTTTTCCCTAAAGGTCCTATAGTCATCATGCTGACCATTTATTATTTATACATCAAACCCAAAGCATAGGAGAATAATGGGCTGACCAGAAAGCTTGAAAATAATAGGTTCCAATTGAGGCCTCATTAGAGGCACCAAAGTGAAGTACAGAGTCACTGGAACTAAAGAACAGTTTATGACACTGTGCTTGCACATTCACACTGAGCTTGGAAATATTAGAAAAATTTCTAAGATCACCATGATCACCAGAACCTACACTTTTCCTTGGACATCAGCATGTGATTTGAGGCTGGGAAGACAATTCAGATTCTGCTCATCTTTGAGAAGTACTGAGGAATCTCCTTCTATAAGTGTTTCTTGGCCAACGAGAATACAATTCTCACATTATTACTCACTTTCTTCAGCATAATCGCAAAACAAAGCAGATACCAAAACAATTTATTCAGAAATGGTTAACACATGAAAGGAATCCCAGATTTTGTAATTCCTGATGGAGGTCTCCACCTTGATACTGTGATTGATACAGAAAGTACTGAGTATGGAAGGTGGAGTGACTGCCACTTACCAAATGCTGAAAGGCAAGGCGCGTGTGACCTCTTATCCATGTGCATTAAACTGTACAGTGGTGGAAAAGGGGTACTAAAAAGGAGCAAAGGAATTTGCCCATCACAGAAGAAATGGTAGAGGATCCAGTAATTCTCTGTTCAACACACTGAGGATGGAGAGGAACACTGGAAGCAGTGCTGTCTTCATGAGTTCATGGTTCGACACCATGGATCTCCAGGTGGGTCAAATTATAGAGATACACCAACCTGGAGGACTCCATGCTGTTGAGCTGATCATAAGCAGCGGAAGCCAATAAACTCCTCTCAACTACCAGATTATTTTCCCTGCCTGCCTCTGGAGCTCTTCTGACTGCATTGTTTGCGCTCACTTTGGAGGAAATTACCCGTGGAGAGAACCCAAAAGCTTCCACAACTGGCGAGACGGAGCAAACCATCTCTCTGCTGGGGACTAAAGCACGATCAATACTGACACACAGCTCAGGAGATTTCCAGGTAGTTACCAAGCGAGCTCATGTGTCTGAGGTGGATTTTCTTCCATCTCGCTGCGGATGCTGTAAATTTCTGTTCTTTGTCACAGGGAGAGGTGGATGGGCAGATGATATTCTCTGTGAAACTATTAAAATAGTAAGTGGGTAACTATCTAAAGCAAAGAAATCAGGCATGTTCTGAAGGGGTATGCCTACACTGTCAAAAATTTAAGGGTTTGAGGCCATTCTCCAACACATGTGGATGCATGCCTTCCATCCTCAGTGAATGGTGGTGGTAGCAGTTCTGAATTCAGGTTATTTATGATTCTTCTGAGAGAGGACAGCCTGAGCCCGTTCCAAACTCTGCAGGAACCCAAATATTGCTTAAGTGTTCTAAGCAGGGCAGGCTGTGGCCAGGCAGAGCACGTTACTCTCCCACTGCATCAGCACATATGTGGGGGAAAGCTTTTTTTTCCTTTTTCCCGGAAACTTAAGCTATAAATACCAGTGTGGATGGAAAGCTTTGAGGTCATGGGGAATGGCACCTTTACATCTATTTCTGAGCCCACTTTACACCTGGAAGTGTAGACATACCTATAGAGGATCATGTCTTCTGCTTGATAGTATGTGTTTATGTACATTGATGTAATTCAATGGAATCCTCTGTGGTTCATTTGGGTGAAGGCAAGCCTTGTCATTCTTTAAGAGGGGAATTACTTTGGAGCAGAAGACAGCTGCTCAGGTTGAAGTCCTTGTGGCTGTTGGGTCACTCACTTTTTGCCTCTGAGAGCACCAAGGCTCTTCAAGGATATTGACAATGAATTGTTGCAAACCAGGAATTTTTGCTCAGGAATTGTCAGTGGCAAAGCTTAGGCCTTGCATTGGCATGATTATCGCTTACTGGACTTACATTTTGTGTTTACTATACAGGATTTCTAATTGAGGGTAGAATAGGAGGGTCGAAAAGAATAGACATGAGCAAGAGCTCTGTAAAGCAGGATGCATCCTTATGCATGCTTCACTGAACTGTGATTTAAATATATCTGCCACTGACAAGCAATCTAATAGTGATGGGATTTTCAGAGAGCTCTTTTGCCTTCCATAAGGCATGTCTCTTTTCCTAGGGGAAAAAAAGAAAGGAAAAGAGATTAGGAGAGTGAAAGAGTTCTTTGGGAAATAAAATGACTTTCGGAGACAAACAATGCACCTGTATTATACAGTATTGATTGTGACTTGGCCGTGAGTTACATGGAATTACAAGCTCCCTTGCTCTCTGTTTCACCAGGGCTGTTTCATGTGTATAAATTGATACAGGACCCTCAGCTGAGGGGTTGTTTGTTTCACCCTTTTACCCGAGCCCTTAGAGCTGCTGGTAATGACTGAGAAAAGGGGGGAACTGATAACCAGGGAGAGTGGAGGCAGTGTATTACTCACTATCCAGTGCCCTATTATCACATTGCTGAGCTGACTCGGGGTAACAGCCCTCTCCAAAGCAATCTGCAGTAGTGCCATTTGCCTCCAGCAGACAGAGAGCAAGAAAGCACATGGGGTGTGACTTTTGTGCTGCTTATCTAATATCAAAGAAACTTTTTGGACTCCAAAGTGTCCAGAAGTCACCAGATAATTAATCAGGAGCTTAATCAGAATGCTCCCGCTTATTCAAAAAGGTTCTGTGATGTAGCATGTTAAATTTTGTCTGTGTGAGTGGAATATACTCAAGCAGATCAGTGATGTTTTTGAAAACAATGGTTACCCAGTAATTCATCTTTCATTGTCCTCAAACAACTCCTGGAGTAGAGTGGGACATTGCTGAGACGAGGGGCTCTGAACCATCTATATTGATCTGTCTGTTTTAGAGAGTAGAATGTAGTCATTGTCCCTGTTTTTCCCTGTGTCTTCTGAAAAAGAAAATATGTTCCTATTCCCTCAGGTTCCCTTAAGAAAGTCTGCACCATTTTTTATGGATTATGGGCTTTTATCCCCATGTTTATGGCTCTTATTTTTAGACTGTGATTGGTGCTGAATTACAATACACTGTGACAGCTGCTTATTCACGTTTGTAGCAGTGGCTTTGACTTCAGTTGCTCTCTGTCTCATTGCAGCACCTCTTAAAAATGCAAACATGCTTATAAAGTAGATTATATTTTGAACCAAAGTGAAAAAAACAAGGCCAATTTTCATTGTTTATGAAATTTCATGGCATATGGATGTTTGCTAGCAGGGTAACTAGTCCCAGCTGGTGTGTTCAGTTTGCAAAGTATAAAGTGTACTGCAAACTGGCTAATCAACTTGTCCTTTTCAACCTGCTGGTTTCATAAGAATTATAAATCCATCCTTCCCATTCTGGTGTGGCTGGATAAACAATGTAGGAGCTATTTGAATCAGGGTACTACAAACTGCAAAAACAATCCAGTTTAATATTGTGGGGTTTCTAAATCTATTCAGCATAGTGCACCTCAGTATGAGTTGGAATTTGCTTTAACCTTTCCTTTCTTTGGTAATTCACACATGGAAAGAAAAAGGAGTAGAGACAAGCGAAGGAATTCTCATCTTCTAGCATGTAAGCTGAGAGAGTGTAGGTTTTAAGTTGTGCCACCCTCAGCAGAGCAAGGATTTCTGTCTTTCCTCTCTAGTAGCACAAGCCACTTCATATATAGGACACTAGACAGCAACAACCTTGATTTTAGTTTAAAGTTTTAATTGAGCTCCTTTGTGATTCCTTTCTACAAACAACAGATATGGAATCATCTTCACCTCTGCCCCATAAATCTTTCCAGATCAGTCTCATGGCAGATCATTCCTCAACAAGCATCTTTTAAAACAAAACATTTGAGTTGTTCTCAATTCCTTCCAGATGCTGGAATGTTTTGAGGACTGGAAACTTACTTTATTTCAAAATATTGCATTCTATCATAACCTGATTCACAGAACTGGGATTTTAAGGGAGAAAAACAAAATAAAAAACTCTAAACATATGAGGTATAAAATTATAGGATCAGGCAGTACTAGATTTTGCATTTGATTTATAGAGGCTTTTAGGGTGGGTTTTTTTTGTGGGGGAGTGTCTTCCTAGTACATTATTATTGTTATTTTTAGAAAAACAAAACAAAATAGACCCAAAAAAAACCAACAACAAAAAAAAGAACAAATCCACAAAGCAAAACACAACAACCAAAACCATAGATCAAAATTTCATCTTGTTAATCAATATTATTTTATTGGACAAGGAAATTAACAATCTCTTGAAGGATCTCGGTAAGATGAAAGCAAGTTTTAAATATGAATAGAACCCGCTCACAAGTTGGATTACTGCTCTCCTTTTCTTTTTATAGTTGCTTGAAGGATGTAGCCAATCTCATTGCTTTGTTTTCTGCTCAGAGAATAGAAACTGTGACCGTCATGCTTGTACCTTCCTACCCCTAATTTCAACACCTGTAACACAGATTCCCTCTTTGAGGGCTAAGCGACAGGAGAGATCCTGCATTAAATTCCCAGGCCACTCGTCTCAACACTGTTTGCCACCCTCTTGAAGGCAACAGGATGACCTTGTTTTCTGCATCAAAGATCTTCATTATGAGGCACTCCTCAGTGGGTGCTTTTGATGGGCTGTGGCAGAGCAATGCCATTAATGGTGTTGTGAAGGAACAGCAGAGCACAAATATCCACAGTTAACGCAGCCTCAGTCTAAAGTGTGAAAAAGACACTTCTTGATCCATGTTATGTATGTGTCCTTGAAGATTTCTGCTTATTTTACTGACCAAGATTTTCTATTGTTAGCAACACACAGCCATTACAATCTGGAAGAATGAGCTCTGCTCTGATCTCATGTGTGCCCTGTCAGCAGAATTGTCAGCTCTGCCTTAGTCTCTGCACTTTTATTGCAGGAGGGATTAGGCACAAGGTTGGGCTTGCAGGCCTTATAGATGCTCAGATTGACTTTTTATTAGTGAGCTGAGCTAATATGACAGAAAAATCTACATAAGGCAGCAAACATGAATTAGAACCCTACTTGGTATTTTCACAGTGTGGCTTTTGTGGTTACTACCAACCTTTGCAATGAGGGTGAAATAACCCCATTATTACTCTGTTTTGTTTTCAGAGCTCCCTTCTAGCTCATTTCCACTCACACATGTAATGGAAAGAAGGAAATAATACCTTTAGCTTGAAAGCTTTCTAATCACAGGCTAGAGGACTAACATTTTACTTAACAACAGCCAAAGAAATCTATGTGTTTTAAGAGCTTTTTCTAATGCCAATGAAAATTAATAATAGCTTTACTATTTAGTAAGCACGGAAAATTTCATTACACAGTTGTGATGATGTGTCTTTTCTTGTGGTGGGAAACTTCACAAGTGAAATTTGCCCGCTCCAGTTCAGTACTGGAGGTGGGATTCCTCCCAGTTAGGTTTCAAAATCCAGTTACAAGCTGGCCTTCTAGTCCACCAGGTCTGACTAGAGTTCCTGTGTAGTAAAGAAGTATCCACTGGTGGCACTTAATTTCATTTTACCATGGGAATAAGCAAGTGGGGGCAGATTCCCTTCTGGATTCCCTTCTCTGTGATGTTCTTTGCTGTAGAAAGACCCTAGATAGTTTTGTTAAGGTACCTAACTTTCAGAACACTAAAATCAGGCAAACAGTATCCCATAGAGAGGAGAAGGAAAATCACTTCTGAGGTTTGATTTGCTTGTTGTTTCCTCTCTCCTGCCCCAAAACCCAGTGAACATTTGTTTCAACCAGAAGGGGGTACCTTCCCACAGCCCTTGATATAAAGCTTCTGATTAAATATGAAGAACAAGGAACAAAGGGTGAAATACTCCAGTGACAGAGACTGGTGTTTCTTTCCCTTGGTACTTGAAAGAAGAGATTTTGCTTGTTCTTCTCCCTTGCTACCTACTTTGTTGAGACTTCAGGTTTTTCTGTGGAAGTTCTTGAGAGCAGATCCATTGATTTCGGCAGGATTTTTATCAGCAGGTGTATATGTGAAGAACTTGTTATGCACTTGCACAGTGTCAATCATTTCAGTAGCCTCTGCTTTTGAAAATAATCTTGGACCCTGAGCATGGAACATACCCTAACCCCCAGCCAAATGTTTGTAATGCTCTGCCTTAGTTGTAAGGTCCAGAGCAAGCTACTTCTGTAGATCAGGTTTTTTTCTAACAAATAAAGGTATGCCCAAAGTTGCCATACCTAATTCCTATTTAATTAATGGTGCCACTAGAGGAGTATTCAAAGTTCCCATGAAAATTCCTCTTGTGCTAGATGCTGAATAAACAGTGAGTTCTGACTTAGCTTCAGACAGCTTGATTCTTGCAGTTTCATAAATAAATTATTTTCAGAAATAAACTAGATAACCAGTGCTCCACAAAGTTACTGCGGTCAGTGATCTTAGTCCTCCTTTCCAACTTTATATTCTTTGTGTCTCTGCAATTTTAATGTGAAAACTCAGCTTCTGGAGAGGGAAAAAGTGTTGTGAGGTTTTTGTTGTTGCTCTTGTTTTGCAGGGGGTTGTTCGTTTGGGGTTTTTTTTCCTCTTTTTTCAACTCATATTACTTTCTAAAACTACAACATGCTGCACTGTTTACCAATTACTATTATATTTACCTATGTATAAAACTCTCTGATCTGTCAAATGATTTCTTTTCCCAGCACAGAAATTTATTTCCAAATTACTGAATCCCATATGAATACTTTACTTTGGCCACATATTAATTTAAAAACAAACAAACAAACAAAAAAAATCCAAGCAAGATTTTAGGCAATGAAATCTGGATTTCTAGCTTTTTTTTTTTTTTTTTTTTCTGATGCTAGGCAACACAACAAGGGAGTGAATAATGCTCTGTCTTTTGCAATGTAAAGTTTTCAAAATACCATTGTGCGGTTTCCTTTCCATCTATCTATTTTCTTGAATCAGCCACAACTTGCATTGGTGTTAAGATTTCAGATTGTTTTTTCTCTACGTGGTTTTAAATTGCTGAAATATAAAATACTGCAGAATCATTAAAGCCTATAAAATTAGTTCTTCTGCATACCCTAGAACAGGTGAGTCGCATGTTACAAAGCCAGACAGATTTTAAATTATAGTGTAGTTAAGTTCCATGCACTTTCTTAATGTACATACACTGAGAATTACTGTGGCTAACAGCTTCTGTCCTGCTGTGAAGGATTGCTTTGAACTCCTAATTCTCCTTTCTTTGAACTCCTAATAGCCTTTCCAAAATGGACATATATTTGAGGGTAATGTCCAGTTGGATAAGTTTTCAGATGTTTTGTCAGCAAAGAACTGAATCCTAAAAAATGAAAGCACTGAGCAGGTTTGCTTTACTTGGAGGTCACTCACCTTTATTGCCCTGCCCTGTAGCACTTTATAAATATTGGAAGCTGGAATCTGATTTCAGATTTCAAGGATCTGTGCAGGAAGTTTTACACCACTTATTTTTTATTCTTTGACCCATTTAATTCTTTATTTGATCTTGGCAGAATTATTAAGGGAGCCCAGTAGAAGCATGAAGTAGCTTGATTTAGAAAACATACATAGATAAATGCTTGTATTTTTAGATTGTATGTAAAGACAAATGACTGTAAATAGAAATCACATTAAGTCAAAAGGCATTTTATCTTTAGCAAGCTCTAATGTCAGCGTCTCAGCAACTGTTACGTGACACAGCTTCATTGCAATCAATAGAAGGACAATTTGGCATAGTCATAATATTTCCTGCAGCTCAGAAACTATAGGGAGCCCTGTGCAGAGAATTCTTCTTCCATTTGAATGCAAGTCATTTAGTTTACCTTTTAGAAGGTGCATGCAAGTAACTTCCTCAAATTGTGTCAATATGGATAAAAAATTCAATTGTACCCACGCGGGATTTTTTTTTTTTCCCTCTCTCCTTACTTTTACAGCCAGCACCATCACCACATCTGAGGGTCTTTTACCACTGATTGCTCCAATTTATTCCTTCAGAGGTCATTCCAGAATTTTCAAGAAAGAGAGGTCCGTGTAGATTTTGCTACATAGCTGCACTGAAATTATGAAAGAGATCTCTTTGCTTCTTCCCATAGGTTCTGGTGTTCTATGAGAGAACCCCTTCTTCATATAGAAGAATTACTATTTTTTATATAACTTAGCCCACTCTGATACAGAATGGTACTGCTGTTCTGAGCACTTATAGACATTCCCTTCACTAAAAGCATATGTGACTTTGCTAGTCATCCTTCAGAATGCTAAACAAGCTCGATAAGGTAAAGGTGAAAAGAACAGAGAGAAAAAATGAGAAAGAGCTAGCAAACCACTTATGGTGTATGCCCCCTCCTCAGGATTTTCCTGCAAGACTTGTAATGGTAATTTTAATTTTTTTAAATCTCATTTTAAAAATTATACAGGAAGTGCTAGAAGGGAGCCTGCGATGTTTTTGCCCTTACTCCATGGAAGCAGTACTGAGGATACCTTGATTATCCTTGATAGGTATCTTTATACCCTACTATTAAAGACCTCCTCAGATGGAGATGCTACAAAACTCTGTTGGTAGACTGATCCAGAATTAACTCTCTTTATAGCTAGAACCTTTACCTAATTAGGAATCAAAATCTCTTTTTCTGCAGGTCAAAGTAATTATTCCTTGTGCTATTGCTTATGAGGATAAAAAAGAGTTTCTCATCCTTTGAAACAGCCTTCTGAAATTCAAACTTAGCTAGAAAGAAAAAAAAATCCAATTCTCCCAATTTTCAGTCTATTGCAGGATTTCTTGACTTCTGATCAGTTTAATTCTACTGCCCTGGACCCCTGATAATACATTTGGGAATTTCTGAAAGTGGTGTACTAAATAGAATGTATTATTCCAGCTGAATACTCATTATTGTAAGGTGCTGAAATAATTTTATTCTTCAACTTGCAGATTTGCACATTCCATAACCATATTTATCTTTTCATAGCAACACTGCATTTTGGATCTTACTGATATGAAGATCTTTTCCACAAGAACAATAGTCTCCATTTTGTGTTTGTCTATCTAATTTCCACTGCATTCACATAGGACTTTGTTCTTGCCTTTATCAAATTTTAATTTCTGATTTAATTCTTTGCCCAGTGTACTGGGTCACTTGAGATTCTCATTCTTATGCTAGTTGCTTATCATTCATACCCTCATATTAACATTGGCAAAGTTTGTGGGTGATCAGGATTTTTTGGGGGAAGGATTATCAGCTTTGTGGAACTTCCTGTAGTTTTTCTCCACCTGGCCCATTGAGGGAAATGTGCTCATCCATGTTGTGACATCAGCATAGTGGTGTGGGAGGCCAGCTGCTGCTCTTTGGTTGGTATTTCAGCTTTCTAAAGAAAGTTTTAATTAATACTGTTCCTTGATATCCATCTTGCAGAGTAATACACTACCGAATCATTTTTCCCTAGTGCTCAAACCTCTCTAAATATATTAATTTTTCTCATTTTCATTGTAAATTAATACTCTGACAATTTTTCTTCAAACGTCACAATTGATAGAGCTTTACTCCTGTTCTGGTTCCAAATCTCCTAAGCACTCAATTCACAAAAATATCTCCTTGAACAAAACATTTAAAAATACTTTTAAGTCTAATCATGAGTTTCAATTCAAAATTGCAGCATCATATTTCACAGCTAAGGGGAAAAATCTCTTCCCCTCCTCTAATTCCTCTACTCATGAGAACATATGACAAAAAGAGGTGTCACTGTGCCTTGTTTTCCATCAACATTCCAACTGCCACCAGTAATACAGACATATTCCTAAAATTTGATATTTCAGTCTAAGAATTTTCCAGAGTGCCTGCTTAAGTGCTTTCCCAAATCAGAGCTCAAGCTAATTTATATTATTTTCCATCTGTTCCATTATTTCTTATAATACATTCTTATTATTTCATTTCTAAGCTGTTTATGTTCTTGAATTGATGAATATGTTAAATAAAATTAAATCAAACAGCTCTCCCAGTAGCCACATTAGAGGATATCACTCCCCAGATCAGACATATCACAGAACTGTTGTCTTTATTTGCAGTCTCTTGTTTTTTCCTAGTTCACAGACAGTAGTGTTCCTATTTAAGTCAGATGGGGTTTCTGGGGATGGCAACATTCCATGGAAATTTACATTCCATACTTTAATATGATATTACATCACTTTAGAAAACTATTTGATATTCTGTCTCCTAGAGCATTATCTGCAAAATTAATATGCAGATAGAGCATATGGTATGAATGCAATATCTATTAGACATTTATTTTTTAGTACCTATAGTTACTGAACTGAGGGCTCTGGTACTCATAAAGCACACTGATCTTCCAGTGAAACTACAAGATGTTGACGTACATAATTCAGAGCTGGGTTAAAGCTTCACAGTGGTGACCAAATCTTGCTGCCTCCAGCACAGGGGGCAGGAGAAGGTGGAGCAAACAGGAATGAGTAGGAGAGGGAGCCAGAGGGTGAGAGCCTGGGAAAAGCAGTCAGCAGCTGCTGGTTTTGTCAGGAGCCATCACTGAGCACTCTGAGGTGCCTGGTGACAGCAGAGGGGGCATTGCCAGAGCTGTGGTGCTGGCAAAAGCAAGGCAGCAAGGCCTGAGCTGTGTCACTGCTCTGCACCCCTGACACTGCCCACAGTGGGGGGTTCTGCCAGTCACAAAAGTCCCCAAGACTTCTGTGACCAAACGCTTGTTAGATCTTTGCTGAGCTGGTTAAAACAATACCACTCTTTCGCGTAGACAGGCTGCCACCCAAATTCCAGCAGAGGAAACATCTTGCCAGCTGTGCAGACAGGTGGCCTAACACAGGCCCGTGGTGGCACTGCTGTGATGTGCTCTGGAACTCTGGGGACACGCAGTCATCCCCATTTCATTGCCAGCACCAGACACTGCCCCTCAGCTCAGGCTATGGGGGTGATAAGGCAGTGTACCAGATTTGTTTATAACTGCAGCCTTTAGAGAGTTTATTTTCAAGACCAAGCTCAGCAACATGACAGCACTGTGGGGCTGCATCTCGTGGTGGTGGTGGTTTAACATGGTGGCCTGGAATAATGCAGCATTTCTGTGCCATGTTCTGGCTCAGATCACTTACAGACAGACAGCACAGCACTGCTAAGTGCTCTGGGGGCAGCCTGCAGCCTCCTCTTACGAGCTACTATCTGATATTCGTACAGTGCTACACTCAGTTTTGCTTAAAAGCATTAAAATAAGCAGAAGCATCCTGAAGCACAGTGAGAAAGCAGGTTTTTAATGGTATTTCATGCTTCCCTCAATATCCTCTATCAAGGTTTACTGTATACCTTTCCTAAGGTAGAATTTATTGTGCTCTGATGAAAGTAGATAGATAGATGACAGAGGTCTGGTATTTAATGCTGTGCCTGCAACATTAATTTTTTGTCTTAATTTTTGTTAGCTTGAAAAAAATCTAAAGAAGAAAACCATCAATCTTTATCAACAGGCTCAAACTTTTCTTATTACACATGAAAAGAGCAAGGATGTTCACTAGTCTGAGGCTGCTTCGAACTATTGTGTGTCCAGAAACCAAATGAAACTTCTGAAGCTTCAAACATGGGATAATTCTACCATTCTACACCAACTACAACCCTGTACACATCCTACCAGGAAAACCTGTGCCATTTCTGTAAATCTTCACAACAGCTCATTTGCCTTTTCTTATGACTTTAATTTTTTTCACCTTTCATTATCCCGGTTTTCTCCCTTTTCCCTTGGTCTTTCTTCTGCTCTCCCTCTTTTTACTCCTCTATCTTCAGACACTTCCCATTGCCTTCACTCTTCCTGCCAGGGTTTCAGTCCTGTGCTATGGATGGAGCAGATGCTCTCACAGAAGGTTTCACCCACAGATTAGAAACATCCAGCATGCTGTGTGGGACAATCTGCCAGGGCTGGGGAGCCACTCATGGCAATTCAGTTCTGAGACTCCAGAGACTCCCAGAGACTCCAGTCTCTATCCCCAGTGGGCACCCAGCAAGGTACAAGCCAGGGACCCCAGGATGCTGATGTGGGGTTTTGGTAATCGATAAACACAGAAACCTCCAGAGATGTAAATAAAGAGTAAAGTTCCACTTGCTGCAGGAGAGCAAACCTGCCTTCAAACCAGCCAGGCGCTACAGAGGCTTTCAACAGGAGTGTTTGTACTTTGCAAGGAGATTTGTATTCATTAGGAAGCCTCTAAGACCAGTTGTCCACTCTAATAAATGTGCTGATAAAAGAGGTCGTGTCCCCAGAGGACGTCTGATTGGGACGTGTCATTTCTCCTGTAAAAGATTATTACAATAGTCAGACACTGATTGTCTTCTAACATCCTTAAGGTGACAATCTTTTTTGAAAAAAGCTAAAGAAATTACACTTCTCCTTCAAGGCTGCTCAGGACTGATGAAAGTTATCGGACTGATAACTCTGACAAACAAAGTCCTTTGCTTCACAGCATAGGCATTGTCGGTGCAAGAAAATTTCACCTATTTAGCAGCACTACAGGACCAGCAGGGTTCAAACCTGCATGCAGGGACTATCCCCAAAGTCAAGGATAATATGACTTCCAATTCCCTTATTCCAGCTGGGATAGTCCTCCCAAATTTGCCCTAAGCCAGGACAAATATGAACCAATACCATATAAGCTGCATATGCTTCAGTCTATAATCTCCACACCACCCATTGGAGCAGATAACCCAACCAGCAATTTCGTCCTGAGAGATTTCAGAAATGGGCATGGAGTGAGCTGAGAGACAGCTGAATTATTTCCGGGAGCCTCCCCTTCGCTGCACTGTGTCCCCATGTCACCAGAGTGGAAGGGACCCTCTCACCTCCTGCCTGGATGTTCTGGATGTCACACACTCCACACAGGACCAGGCATGAAGCTGGTGCACAAGGAGGGTGCCCACCCTGTGGGTCTCAGGAGGAAAGGCTGGAGCAGCCAGCCCTCACTTGCTTTTGCTGGAGGCTGCAGAACCTCCACACTGCCTTCACAAGATGAAAAGGTTTTTAAGCTCTGCCCTCAGAAATAATGAGGCCAAATGGGGAATCTCAGTGTTATTAAGCTGCAGAGAGTTGGGGAAAAGGTCTAGAAAGCAGAGGAGAAAAATTCTTTACTCATTCTTGCACAGAAGACTGAGCTCAGTAGAACATAGCCCAACAGAAAATAACAAGTGTAAATAATCGTCCAACTGCTTATTTGAGCCATGCACTGTAAAGTCAAAATTTACCTAAAGTCCAAAAAGACAAAAAATAGTTTACTCTGCTATCTTTCCTTGGTTTTAGTGGGCTTTTTTGCCTTTTTTTGGTTTGGGGGGTTTTTTGGCTTTTTTTGGTTTTGGGGTGGGGTTTTTTTTGTTTTTTTGGGGTGTTTTTTGTTGGTGGTGGTGGGTTTTGGGTTTTGGGGTAGTTTTTTTTTGTTTGGGGTTGATTTTGGTTTTTTTTGTTTGTTGGTTTGATTTGGTTTGGTTTTTGTTTGTTTGCTTTTTTTTTCTTTGTTTTGGTGGGGTTTTTGTTTGTTTTTGTTTTTGTTTTTCCCACTGTCCAGGAAAGTTTTCATTATTCAATTTTCAGGAGCATGATAAGATGAACTAATTAATCTCACGGTAATGTTGTGAAGTGCTCAGGTAACAGTGACACAGAGACTGTACAAAACAGACACCCATCTTTCTTCTGCTTCTTACTTCTAATTTACTGCTTTCTCCCATTCCCAATTAATGACCTTTTCAGCTTTAGAAACCTAAAGTCTGATTTACCCTCACTGTTCAGTCTCTGGGTTTCTTTCTTTGTTTGATTTTGTACTCCTTTCCAAATCTAAATTATTTTTTACTGCACCATTCTACCAGTGCAAATAACAGGGACGATTTAGGGTCTGATGGCCATTTTCCTTTCATTCTACTTCAGTGATATTTTCATTTCTTTTCTAATAATCATTTTGAAACATATCTGGACATTAACCTGTAACTAAATCCTATACTTCAAGATGTGTGGGCCTTCTGAAAGGATTTCTATCTCAGACCTGCCATTTTTCTATTCTTAAGAGGGGTAATTCACGGTTCAGTTAATAAGAGTTGCCATTTCCTTCCCTCTCCCTCTCAAAAGATTTCCTTGTCTTGTGAAATTTCATGAAACCAGAAGGATTGTCTGTTTTGGTTTTGCTCTCGAATTCAAATGTCTACTTATTTATCTACTGTTTGACTGGACAAAAGATATTAAACTCCCATATAAAATAAATACACTGTTTCTAGTGCTGCACTTTGATAACCATCCTCATCTGGAGCACACCTCAGCAATTGCAGCTCCATCTATTTATGACTGGGCATTACCAAGACTTCTGCTCAAATAACTGATGGATTTCCCCAGTTGCATACTGGAATTTTGCCAACAGACTTGGCACAGAATAAGGTTACCACAACTGGTAGGGAAATCATAATGGAATTTAACATAATTTCATTGTATTTATTGTTGGACAAGGGAGGAGAAGAAAAATGGCCAGCTATAATATCACTCACAATCTCTCATAAACAGAAACTTAAACAGAAACATAAACTTTTTTATGAGATTCGGTTTCTCAGAATAGCATCATTCAAATTCTGCAATCACCTGCTCCTCAGTGACCTTTTCTCTTGAATTTTGTGCAGCCTTGAAACGTTGGCATTGCTGGTGCAGAGTGTTTGCAACACGCTTGTCATTGCCAAGGTATTTTGTCCCCTGTGCTTCCACAGTAGGGGCTCAGCCTCACTCTCTTAATTCTTCAGCCAGGATCAGCAGTCAGTTTGTCACTCACGTCACATTTACCTGCCTCTGGCAAGAAGACAGGAGCGATGCTTTCTCTGAAAAATTTCTTCTGCAGTTTTGCCAAATCTTAATTAGCTGAGACAGACTTCTTTCATTTGCTTAAACAAATGAGACTTCTGATGTCAGGTCAGGGCATACAGACTAAGGATAGGGAAAACAATGTAATTAGGTCTTTAATCACAAGGCTTCCAGTGGAAGGGGTCTATGACCAGAAACACTAAGCTCAGTTATGATTGGGAACCACCATCCTCTTAGGGCATGGCTAAAAGCTGCCTCTTCCAGGCATTGCTGCTTATTGAAAAGGAAATTCTTTGCCTTCTTTAGAGCTGGTGTTGGTTGCAGCCACATTTTCTTCGATGACTTTTGGGGACACATAAAGGGATAAAGGAATCCACAGTTTGCTTATAACAAAGCCTATCTCTATAAGGTCATTTCCTCAGCTTTGTATAGAGTGTGACCCTGATGTTCAAATACTGTTGTCTCACCAGAGCACCACAGGGCAGGGCTTTGGGCAGAGGTGGTCTTCAGGCTCATGTGTGAAGGCAGCAGGGTTCCACAATCTGGAGGAAGCCCCTCTGTATAACTCATATGGAAGGAAAAAGCCAAAATTATGCTAGAAATTGTGAGCAGAAACCTGCTTGAAGTACACCAACCCTGCTACCCACCATGATTTAAGGGAAAAACTGTCAACTGAGAAGATTGCACAAAGGTAAAGTGTGTGGGACAAGCCCTTCACTGCTAGAAATGTATTAAACAGGGTTCAGATGTGTCTCAATCTGTGTATTACATAGTCAAGGACCCCTAATCATTAAATGTCACCAGATTCACCTACTCTTTATCATCCGCTGTAGCAAAAGGCTGAAAGAAGAAATCATTCCAAAGTGCTTCCTTGTTTTTAATGTGAGCTTCTCCCTGCTTGACCAACCCATGTGTGTTTAAGGTATAACAGCTGGGAATAATTTCTTTTGGAAAAACAGGATCCACAGGGAACATGGTTTTCCTCAGGGAAGGTGTTTCTTCCTCACAGTACTCTTTCACCCTTGTATTGTCTGGAAGGGGATTTCAAATACACAGGCCTAACATGATAAGATGACTCTATAATTTACATTATCAAAATACTAAACTCTGCATCTTGGTGAAGATTTCCAAAGTAACAAAACCAGAGGTATTTTCAATCCAATTCAGTGGGCTATTTTCCTCCAAGGCTTTTCTTTGTATGGTCGTGTGTTTTTCAAATATATTTTAAAACAAAAATGTACTTTTTTGCCTTTGTAAACATGAAATTGGAATTAATTTTTTAAAATTATTATATATGTCTAGAACATTAAAATAAATCCCTCAATAACTCTTAACTTAAAATTACTTCAAAACACTTTTTGAATGTATACAATAATTCTGTCACAGCAATATCCAAGGTCTTTGTCTCTTCTTGCATTCTTCTGTTCTTAATGACCAATGAATATTTCAAAAGCAGACATTTATTGTAAGATAACATTTCTTATAGTATGAACATCAATTATGCAGAAATGCGACTAATACAATTATTTTTTTCTGAAGACAAGATAACCTGCAAAATATACCTTAACAGCTGCAGTCACTTAATAGATGCTTAAGCCTTCAAAAACCAGAACTGAATTTGACAATTGTTATAAGCAGCGGAATTAACATGTATGCCTCTGTGAAATTGGCTGCATGACTCTTCTGTTTATCTAACACTGTGAAGAATCCAGCTAATGTGTTTTCCCTTCTTGATCAGATGGATTCTCTGGCATTGTACTGAATTGTATTATTCAAGAAACTTTTGCAAGTATTGATTGTATTTTCCCTGACAAACATGAAACCAACCATAAAGAGTGATGTGAAATTGTCTTAAGAAATCACAGTCTGGAAGAGCAGTTCAATCTTTTGCATCTTTAATAAGCAGTGTAATCATGCAGAAACACTTTTGACTTATAAAACACCTCTTAGTTAGGTTCTACAAATTTTCTTACATATAAAGACAGGCCCCAGGGTGCTTTAAAATGCAAACTCCATGTAGGAGATGGTGTGCTGTTCTCCTTCAGCTCTGTTAACTTCGTGGTTTCATTAGTAGCATGTGGCAATGTAAAATAATATAGTTTTGTATTGAATATGTGATGCAGAGGATTATTTATTTATTTATTTATTTGATCTTCCGTTCTTTCTCTCTGATTACACTCTGTGGTTTCTCTGTTCTAAAGAGCAGATAGATGTCTGTGCAGAGAGTGTTTGCTATGGACAAGCCATGCAGATGATTAACCTTGGCACTGTCCCATGTCTCTCGGTGTAAAATTTTCACTGAGCAGATTCGAAGTAAATCATCCATCCCACTTCACTTAATAATGCCTCTTTAACATGCTCTGCAATTATATCATTTGTGCTGTTGAGCTTGGCCACTTTCCTTCTCAGCTACTCATTTCCCCCCAAGGAATGGCAGTGTAGCAGGCATTTCCAGTGACATCAGTGGGTAAATGAGGCAATGAGTTATCTTACTGACCACAGGATTTCTCTCTCACAGCAACCACTGCAGTCAGGTGTCATATTCATTTCAGGAGAAATTCTTCTTCCATCATAAACCACCTGGGAAGACGTAAAGCTGGTCCCTTCCCTGCAAACACAAAGCAGAAGGCTGGACAGAGAGTTCCATGTGTTATTACCCACTCTGTGGTTCCTCTGGTCTATCCACCCAGCCTCCAGAGAGTCCAGCAGCAAGTGCCTAACAGCTGCCAGAAGGCACCAGAGGGATACCTCAGCTTATCCAGGAGTGTCAGCCATCCATGGTAGCCCTGTTGGGCTTTGATTTTACATTTTCCATATCCCTGACAACAGATTGCAGAGAACACCACAAAGTCCAAACCTCATTTTTTACAAGTTTCCTACACATTTTGATGAACACATTCTCTCCCCTTCCTGCACTGGGAACTGTCAGCATGAGATGGAACACAAAACTATTCTTGCTCCTGGCTATTCCTTGCTCTTTGTCACTGGCTGGTATTGCTTTTCTATGGGAAAGAGGTTTTCCTTTCCATCCTCCTCTTCTCCCTCTCTTCTTTGCTGTTTTAGATGGTGTGGTCATTTAAAAAATGACTTTCTTATACAGCAGGGTTGTTCAAGCAGCTGTGACACCCAAACCACTAACACCTGACTCTGGATTACTTAATTGCTGGTTCATTTTTGCAATGAACAGATTCAAAATATTTTGAAATTTACTGTTAGGTAAAGACTACGTGCAATTTATAGCAAGACAAACTACCTTCTTGGACAAGAACTACTGACAAAGATGTTGTAACCAACGTTTTCCATACAAACTGCAGTGGGGGGTTCTGGTAGGATGGTTCTCATACCAGATCACATTTGAAAATGATTAATACCTTGTGATTCACCATGCTTCTTTTCTGTGACTTCATAGAGTCACATAATGGCTCCTTACTGTCGGCAGCTGGAATCATAGAGGGAAAATAGTTAATATACTTAGCAGGGTTCCTGAATCAAAGGCATCCTGGCCTGTTAATAGCTTTTTGGCACAGTTTCACTTCTGTAGGAAGATTTGAAGGGTCCTAGTTCAGTTTCAGCACAGAATAAAAACCAGTAGAAAGACTATCAAAGGTGCCCTCAGACAGAATGGTTTCCTTCTGAGAAGTGGGATATATCATGCCAGATAGAGACCCTGTGTACAAGAAATGGATGCAAGTGAACTGAAATTCAGGAAGGTTTATCCCCTTTAGGATGGGTTTCCATCCTTTAAGCATGTGATTAAGTGCAGGATCAAGTACAAGAAGTGGGACAGTCAAAATATAACTTGGTTCTAGGGAGGCATTTCAGATAGCTCTAAAGAAAGCCTTTATCAGTGCATAAAGTAACCTTGATGACAGTCAATGACTGGAAGAAGAAGGTAAAAAAGAAGCCAAGAGGAAATTTAATAGAATTTAAGTATAAGCAGATGTAAACAAACAAAAAAAATCAGTAGGAAGAGCATGGAATGGAGATTAAAATTTATTTTCCTGTAGTCTAAATCAAAGGGAAGTTGCACTGATGACTATTAGGGCATAAATATAGTAGTGGCTAAGAAATCTCTAAATGTGTCATAGGATTATTCTTGCTACATATTATTACTTAAAGAGGTTGACAGGGTATTCTCCTAACCAGAAATAAAGATAGAAGAAATTAAATATGTGGGGAACAATTTCATGAGCAGGAAAGGTACAAACATGCTCAAACCTGGGTTCCAAACAGTACTCTGTCATGGACTTCCTAGTCCTTCCTTTGAAAAAAGTTATGAGCAAAAATTTCTTATTTTTATTTTAGCTCACACCACTTGTGAAAAAGATTGGTGTCCTCACTGTTTATACTCAAAGGGAGTTTCTCAATGCAAATTAGCTGTAATGGGAGTCTGCATCTATCACCTTTCTTCTCCTCTTCAAGGAGGAAGCATAGAAAACAAATCTCTTTTATACCAGCCTGCCAGACATGGAAGGTCCTCTGAGGGGACACCAAGCACAAGAGCTATTCTAAAACACTACTTGTCTGTGGCTGACCATGTAAATTAAAATGCTGCAGCCATCAGTAGGGTTCTGATGTCTTCCTTTAATCTGCTGCAGAGATTTCTTGGTGAGAAAGAAAATGCAGTGCTCCATGATTTTATCCCTTAATTATTTGCCTATAATAAGTTAAGTTTTAATTCAGACAGTAATATTTCCTTTCTTCCAGCCAATCCATCTAGTTGATAAAGTCATCGAGAAGGAAGCTTCTTCAACTATTCAAGGGCAAGATGCCCAGGGATTGACATAATTAAATTAAAGCCACAATGAAGTTATGCTGCTTTATCTGAGCTGGTGACTTTGCCCTGAAAAATTTAAAGGAAGACACTCCAGTGTTGCTGAGTCCCTGATCCCAAAGCAAGGAAGATATCTGTTCTGTCCTGAAACAGATTTAAAAAGTGCTACCATCAGTTCAGACAAGCAGAGTGTTGCAAACTCTTTTCTGGTCTTTCATGTGTTTTATATCATTTTCCACAAACACCCTGTACTCCTCACCTTGTTGCTTCCCATCAGGCTCTGAAGTGTTAATAACACTGTCAGGACAGTCATGCAGTTATCAGGCAGGGTGGGTTTCTGTGCCTTTCCTCTCCCCTGTGTCACATTTGGAGCAGGTGTGCAGCCTACACCTGGAGACTCAGATTAACCTCTCTATTACAGTCACTGTTTGGCCATGAACTCTGGTACCTGAGAGTAATTGAAACTTGAAGAAAGTTGTTGTTGTGAATACAGAGCACTAATGAACTGCAACACCTTCTCAATCAATACACTCCCTTGCATTTGTAAGATTGGGTTCGTGTGGGATTTTTTTCCTTTTGTTATTTACCCATAATTGAAAATACCAAGAGAGCAACATAAAGACTATTCTAATCAAATTAGTTCAAAACAGAAGAAATAGGAACTCTTAGAAATATCAGATAAAGAGGTGATCAATGGTTTAAGGAATGAAGCCAGCTGCTTTTCAAATTCTGGTAAACAAAGTGGAGATCTATCCAGTAAATTATTTCTACTCCATTTTATTTCAGTGTGACAAAATGAGTGATTTTCATGAGAGTTTTCAGGAGGATCTGTTTACCAAGTTTCAGAGAAATTCGATTTTTCTTCAGTGAGAATTTTGAGCTCTTGGATGCTTATCTAAATTCAATTAAGTACCTGGAGGGTCACTTACTGCAAACACAACTGAAAAACTTCAAAGCAAAAGTTGATTAAAGGTGCATAAATATCACCTGTTCCATGTTATTCCACTTGAGTGGGAGGGTAGACAAGATGACCTCCAGAGGTCCTTTCCAACCTCAACCATTCTGTGATTCTGATTAATTTTTTAAATTTTTTTATCCTAATCTCAGTTTGGCCTTTAAAAAAGGGTGCAGTATTTGTTTTTTTGGGGGGGTTTTGTTTTGTTTTGTTTTGTTTTTTAATTCAAGTATCAGCAATGAAAACCAAAGAGACTGAGAGACTGTAATTCAGTTGTGTGGCATCTTCATTGCTGATTCATTACTGTGTGCCATGATTTTGAAGGGTAAGCTGGTACGTGCTTACTCTGTGTTCACAGAGTTTGAGTGCAGCTTTATTCACCAGTAGAGTTGGAAAAATGTTCAGGGCATGGCAGCAGTGAATGGCTGAAGAGAATTCATGTTATCCCTTGGTACAGCTCCAAATATGCCATGTCTGATGTAACTCTTCAACTGCATTTTCTGCCACAGATCTCAAAAGCCAAAGGTCAGGAGATAAAATATGTCTCAGATGGGTCTAAGATGGCCTGAAACAAGATGCAGTGGATGTTATTGATAAATGCAATATAAAGCCCTTCTCTGTGGTGATATAGGCAAATAGAGCACAGAATTGGGATATTAGGTGATCTTCTGCAATACCAATTAGAATGGTGTGTCCTACTCCACTCTCATCCCTGCTCCTCGTGAGAGGATGCAGAAGTGTCTGAATTCCCTTTGTATGGCTGTACCAGTTGCAATTGTGTAACTTTTCTCTCCTAGACAGGTGACAATATCAGCTAATTGAAACAAAGAAAAATAATCTGATTTGAGAAGTCAAACTATTAACAACAAGTGTATAAGAAGCCGTCTGGCAATGTGCTTTCTCAGGAAATGAACTGACTTTCACAGGATAATTTAGATGACACCTACTTGAAGTCTGCTGTTAAACGTTTTCTGGAGTTTTGTCTGTGGATTTTATAATAACAGACAGTCTTTAGTGCTCCCACTACTCTCTTGTTTAAAGAGCTCCTTGAAACTGTCATATATGAACCAAATGCCTCTCATCCTAAGCCAAAAGGAAAGTGGGGGGAAAGGCTTATGGGCCTAGCTCAAACAAGTGGATGCACAGGAGAATCAACAAATATTTGTGGTTTGTGATGAGACTGTCCCAGATTTACCTTATGGAATATTCAGAGTAGAAGATTATCTGAACATCTGTGTTCTGAGTCAAGTGCACAGGCACACAGATGATTGGCACCAGGAGTGTCAGGAGAGCACTCCTGGCACTGGCAGGTTCCCAGAGAGCAGAGCAGTCTGTGCTGGAGTGTCAGAATCACTGTAGTCACAGGCTGTAGGAAACGGGAGCAGCAGACATTTATTTCCAGCATGGTCTGTGAAAAAAAGACAGTTCAATTGTTGAAGTGGGATGCTTTGAAGAAAAGGATCTGAACTGGTCTCTGTATTAGCATATTGAGGAAGGAAGCACTTCTTCAGGGATGCCAGAGTTTCTATTTCTCTTAATTTCCCTTACCATTCACACAGCTGAAAAATCCAGAGCTCAACAGCAAAGAATTTCAAACTGCTTAGTCTGAATAACCACTGAAGAGAAACTACAGTAATAGAGAGCAAAAATGCTGCCAGGAAAATGAAAACATTTAGAACAAAAAGCCCTGGGAGCAGAAAAAAACACTTTTGTGGGAACTATGTTACAAGGGCCAGCCCTCCCTTGCATGGTTTTAGCAATTCAGTTATAAACCTTTACAGGTTTAGTAGCTGATTGTTAAACACACATCTTCAACCTACAGCACCTGCTGTTGACACACAATATCTGGTTCTGTATATTCAGGATTTCTCTGCGGCTCAGAGGGCAAGTCAGCCCAAAGCTCTCACACCTGCTGAAGAAAAGTCGAAGTTTTAAAAGTGAAGCAATGACAAACTGTGGAGACACACAATGGATGCCCATATCTAGCCCCAGTATTGGAGAAGGAAGACAAGCCTGCAAGGAAATTAGAACCAAGGGGACTTGCCCTTGAAGGAGAATCTGTCTCCTCAGAGCATATTAATGGGTTTCTGGGGTGAGGCTTCAGAGCTGCTTTTTAACCCATTGAAATGTGCTGCAGTGAAGAGCAGGAGGGCAAGTGAGGAGACAATGAGGAGCTCTGGTCTGGGAACATTGTAGTTGTCTAATCCAACAGCTGCCCAATTTACAATGTTTTCTTCAAGTAAATTCCCACAGAGGAGAATTTAGCTTGAGTTTGAACCATAGTGAAAAGAGATTTGTGAATTCTACTCTGATTTTGAGGGAAGAGGGACATTACTGGTCTCCTAAGTATCTTTAGACTTTAATTAATTCTGATAAAACTTACATTCCTCAAGTGGCAAAATATCCAGAGATATGTTTGCTTTTCACATAGAGATAGCAAGAAGTGAGGTACCAGGACTTGAACTATAAAAGTGTGAGTTTTTTTACCTGTAACCTCTGGCAGACCTCTTCATTTCTATTTCTCATTGCTTTAATTTAAAATGTAACAGTTAAATATCTCAGAAAATCAAACTGCAACCTTATATTTCACCTTGTTTTCACTGGAAAGTCTAGTTTGCTTGAAAAATGCTCCATATTACCCAAAAAAAAAAAATGAGAGTAGGAATAAAGCATTGAATATGTTTTGAAATATGAAATCATGTTGCTTTGGTAGAGTTTAGCAGAGAACTGTTTACACTGCAGTTGTGAAAATTCCTCTAACCCCCTATGGGTTAGCATAGCCTTCACCAGTTCCCTTGGCTTGACTGCAAAATACCTCAATTTAAACCCATCTACCCCACACAGTTTCAGAAAAGCTTTCAAAACTGATATCTATGAAAGGCCATTGTATATGAGTGAGTTTCTAAACTGCAATATATTGCAATGTTCCACGGTGTTGTCAGTATGAGCAACTAAAACCAAACCACAGAAGTGAGGTTGTACTGACTTTTTCCAATTACACAACCAATGAGGGGGGATAGAAGCAAGGCAGATGAACACTTCTAATATGAAGTAGGGTAAGCCAAGAGGATTGAAAGGTGAATGGAAGGTCAATGTTAATTTAAAATATAAAATGTCTTCTTGATGTTTATTCTCTGCGCAGTTTGATAACTTCTGAAAGTGCACTAGCTCCAGCCTGAATCTGGAGTAAATTAAAAACAAAATACTAGCTTACTCTGTGGCCACATTCTTCAGTCACTGCTGATTTAGTTTCCCTGATCTGACATCCTTGTTTTTAATTACTAAAAATGCAAAATCCAGTTCCACTGTCTCAGATGGCTCTGATGGAGGGAAACACTGTGGTACCAGTATTCCTGAACTTCATCTGGTGTCAGTACCACTGTTATCAGTACAAACTTGCCACTTCCAGTAGGAAGTTGCCTGGCAGCATGGAGCAATTCAGGGCTTCTTGCAGGCCTAATTTAGGGAGAGAAAAATATTGAGGTGGAAGTAAAAAAGTTTAATTAAAATATTAAATTTTTGTCATATACAAAAGGCCAGTGTGATTAAATGGGAATCTGTAAATGCATAAATACCTCGCCTCTGCTGGCATCAGACATCAATTTATAGAGGATAAACCTAATGTTTGTTGGCAGATAAAACACATACAACAATATCTTCCAAAACCCCAGTTCCCATTTCATGTCATCACAAAATCCAAAAGAAGCATTTATGCCTAACATGGCTGATTATTCTTCCTACTGATTCCTGGGAGCTGAGCCTGCAATGAGGATGAGAACACCATGGGCTCCCTGCTTGTGCTGGCAGAGATGAGATGGAGCCCTCAGGAAATCTGAAAGGTGACATGCATTTTGCCACAGAGCTCTCTCATCCAAATAAGCCAAGGTAATTCAAATAAAACAAGGTAACTTGAGAATTTAGTGTCATCAAATTCCTCTTTCTGTGGCAGTTGTAAAAAAAAAAAAAAAAAAAAAAAAAAAGAATTCCATTTCCACCAATTTTTATTTTAAAAAAANGTATTCCATTTCCACAGATGTTTACTTGAAATCAAAAGCAGGATTTCCCTTCTATTAGGTTTTAGGCTCCATTTTCACACCGAAACAAACTTTTCTCCTCTATTTCCTCCCATATTGTATTAACAACTACAGCAAATACAGAGAGCACATAGTTTATCAAAAAAAAAGAAAAAAATCTAGAATATCAACAATCAAAAAAAAAAATCACCACCACCAAGCAAAACAGGGTGTTTTCCCTGTAATAGTACTTATAGAATATCTCAAACAGAACATTTAAAAAAAAAATCAATTAAAAAAAAAAGAAACCACTAAAATATCCAGTTGTCAGAAGTATTGTACAAATTTTTGAATGCCAAATACATCAGCCTTTTGAGATTAATATATTATCTTCTTTTTGGTCAAGAAAGAAAACATTTTGCAGTCCAATATTTCCACACTGAGATGTGCAAATAGCTGAGAAGTCAAAATTTCATCAGTGCGGGCTGAAAACAAATTAGTAATATTTCCTTCAGGGACACAATTCAATTTTCCCCATTTCTCCGACTGAGAAGCTGCTCAGACCAATGTGTGTTTTTATAGCTTTCAGGCTTTGAAGTACCTGAATACCCTCAAGTCCCATTAAGACTTGGTTTATGTTCTTTAAGACTCTTCACCTCCATCCTTCAGGTCTCCTCAGAGCCTACACTCTCAAGGAANAAAAGGTATTCCATTTCCACAGATGTTTACTTGAAATCAAAACCAGGATTTCCCTTCTATTAGGTTTTAGGCTCCATTTTCACACCGAAACAAACTTTTCTCCTCTATTTCCTCCCATATTGTATTAACAACTACAGCAAATACAGAGAGCACATAGTTTATCAAAAAAAAGAAAAAAATCTAGAATATCAACACTAAAAAAAAAAAATCACCACCACCAAGCAAAACAGGGTGTTTTCCCTGTAATAGTACTTATAGAATATCTCAAACAGAACATNGGCATTGCATAATCTCTTACTGTAGGTTTCATCACAGTTTTAATTAAAAAAAAAAAAGAAAAGAAACCACTAAAATATCCAGTTGTCAGAAGTATTGTACAAATTTTTGAATGCCAAATACATCAGCCTTTTGAGATTAATATATTATCTTCTTTTTGGTCAAGAAAGAAAACATTTTGCAGTCCAATATTTCCACACTGAGATGTGCAAATAGCTGAGAAGTCAAAATTTCATCAGTGCGGGCTGAAAACAAATTAGTAATATTTCCTTCAGGGACACAATTCAATTTTCCCCATTTCTCCGACTGAGAAGCTGCTCAGACCAATGTGTGTTTTTATAGCTTTCAGGCTTTGAAGTACCTGGATACTCTCAAGTCCCATTAAGACTTGGTTTATGTTCTTTAAGACTCTTCACCTCCATCCTTCAGGTCTCCTCAGAGCCTACACTCTCAAGGAAAAGCTTTCCCAAAGAGATGGTAAGGCAACAGAAATAATGACTGTCCAACCTCAGTATGAGATTGAACAGATAAATGGACTACTGTCTGCAATAGTTGCTCTTAATTAGCTGCAATGATTACCACCCTAATGAAGTCAATAGGCTAAAGGGAAATATAGAGCTGGCAAAATTAGCTGATGGAAGTGGTTAGGTTAGCCAAGATAAAATATGTAAGGTTCTAATGTACTCCCAATTACATTATATATAAAATTGATAAATGTAATGGGCAGTCTCAGGTGCATCCATGTACAAACATCAGCTTTGAAATCAAAGCAACCTTTTTAGGGAAAGAAAAAAAAAAAACAATTAAGGGCCTCTTGTTAATGGGAAACATAAAATTGAAGAGGGAGAAAGTGAATAAAATGGAGTTAAGTATCTCATCCATGGTGGTTTCAGCCATCTTGTCTTTTGTTTCAATTATCTAGTCTTTAAGAAAGAAAAAACCCAGAAATTTGAAGGTCTAAAGGGACCTGAGGGAAGATCTTCTCTCCTCCCAATGAGGGGGACATCTTACATCACTCATTGTAAGAAGGAATTGAAGATGCTAGGAAATTTTTTTGGCAAAGAAAATAGTTATATCAATCATGAGAGAGTTATAAAAATTAAATTAATTGCATTGAGAAAGCTAAATAGAGCTAAATAGAGATGTCTATCTACCCTGAGTTGAACAGCACAGGATGCATTAATAGTCAGCAAATGTACAGCAGGGGAAAATAAATAGTTTCATGCAACATTTAATTGAATTGTTGTTTCTCACTGCAGGGAAATTTTACTGACACTAAAAGCTTGGCAAGATTAAAAAGAAGTTTGTGTTTCTATGAATTATATGTTGCATACATGCCTGTGTTTTGGAGTTACTGTCAAACAAAGTATATGGCTGGAAACCTGGGGCTTGATCCCATTACCTTGATAGTATGTGTAGAGCTTTTAGGATGGGAAGAATTTGAGTTCCCTGTCCTACTACCACCTCACACTATGACTGTCAAGAGTACTTTGATATTGACTTTAAATGGTAGCAGAATAGAGCAAATTCTAGAAATCTTACTTCTTGGAAATCCTTTCTTTAGTTTTTCTGAGACATTCAGTGTCAACCAAGGTGTCATAAAAATTTTTAATCATTTTCTGCATTCACCAAAGGCCAGGTAAATACTTTATATCTTATCTTTAGTCCTTCAATACAATCTATCTCAACACTATGGGGACTCTGTAGTCTATGATACCAAGATAACAGTGACAAGAAACAAAATAGAATTGTTTATATGGTTTACTCCATTTTGTTATCTTTGATTCTCTCACATATTTCCTACTATGTCATATTGTTAGAAGATAGGGCACCAGTAACATAACAACAGTCACACATAAAAACAATACTACATTTGCACAGGAGACAAAATAATTTTAACAACCTTTATCAAATACTGTTTCATACAACATAAAAATAATACCCACATAAGCAGAAGCTGAGCAATATAATGATCAATAACCCTGTTTTGTATTGCAGTTTCACAGGGCTCCATCCCAAAACTATTGAAACAGAGTGGAAAAAACTCCCTCTGGCTTAGTAAGTTTGCATCAAGCTACAGAAAAAAAATATTTATGGCATAACTTTTTTACTTGATCAGAAAGCCCATTTTCTGTGTTCCTTATCAACCTCAGATGCCATCCATTTACACTTCCAGATACTTATATTTTATAAATTTAGTTTGGGAAGCCAGGGAGAAATGCCTGGAGAACACATGCTATGCTGGAGAACATCTACCAAAGGGAAGATTTTCTGCAGTGAGTCAGCCCTGCTGATTTGTGTCCAGTGGTACTCTGTAGTGTTGTCCCATACTAAACTTGCAAAAAAGCAAAGAGTTAATGAAACATGAGATTTGTCCTATCCTCTTTCCTATACTACTTGCTGTTTTCTAGAAAGTTTTTTTTTCTTTCACAAGCCTGGCCTCAAGCAAGGAAGTGCTCTCCTAAGTTCTGTGGTGTTCTGTTCCTTTTGGTTCTTATCTTGTCTCACGTTCTTCTTGCCTTCTGGAAATACAGCATTTGAACCAAGTGCAACTAATAGTAAACAGCTTTAGACTTGGGAAAATTCTCCAAATGAAACTGGTGAAAGAAGAGCACTCATCTCCTGTGATATACTTCTGACAAAGTATAATTAAAATATTTTCATGCTGGCCTGCCTGCTCTGTCTGCCTTTCATGAACGATGAAGTCTATCAAGCTATTATTTGTCTACACATTGTATGAGGAAGGATTAAACCACTGAAGTGTTCAATATCAGTAAATGATCTGGAACTCCATAAAAACATCAATTATTATGCAGTTTAAGACATCTCAGAAGTCTCTCAGGAAGCTGGCATTTTGTTTTTATTCCTCTGGTGATGGACTGTGAGTATGACTGTCTCCAGAGACAGAGCATGTACAACTAAAATGTAAGCTTCAGGACTGTGCAGAAAGAAAAGGATTTTCTCAGTTATTTATTAGGATATAGTGGCAGAAAAATGGACCCTAAGTCAGTGCAGAAAAAGATGCCTCACTTATATCTCAGAAAAGATGGGCTCCTCTACCTCTGCTCCTCCATTTTCAGCTGACACAGTGTAATGGTACCATGTCCTGAGGTCACAAACCTTTGAGGATTTTTAGTAAAGCAATCAAAAACACTGTAATTAATTTGAATGTATTGGTGTCTGGCTGAGCAGTAGGTAGCCTGGAAACCTGTTGACTAGGAAACTGATCCCTCCTCAATGCCACATTGTCACTTTTCTTTTGGGTTGGCTTGTTTGCTTGTTTGTTTGGGTTTTTTTTGTTTTTTTTTCTTTTTTTAATAGTGGTAGGGCTTTGCTAACTTCAGTGTAACTATGCCAATTTAGAGCCAAAAAAGATCTGAAGTATCAAGCAGGCACCATTCCCAAAGTCTTCCACCTAAACAAAAAACCAGTTTGAACTAAAACAAATAATATATTTGCAGTGCAGGGATTGCATATAAGCCTCAATGAAATTATGATACATAAAAAATACTGCTGATGACCTTAAATGATACAACAAAACAACAGAGGACATCTAAAAATTAATTCTAACTCATTAAATGCATTGACCACTTAATGAATGATTCATGATTCGTATTGCTCAAGTTGCCAAACATTATCTCAAATTATAGATTGGGCACATCCTGTCACCAGTATTAATAATTGCAATTATGGCAGTGTAAGTACCTTCAGATACAAAAGCCAATACATCATCTTCTCCAAGCCTTCCTGCCTCCCCCTCAGAGCAGGATTAAGCTAAGGTCCCTGGAGCACATAAGAGCACAGAGAGGGAACACATTTTTTTCAGCAGAAATCACCATACTTGGGAGGTCTAAAGGTCTAACAAAAGCTGAAAGATGTGCATGGTGAGGGTTGGTCTCAACACACCTTGTGATAGCCAAATCATGTTGGACCATGAGAACACAGGGCCTGCCCAGTGAGTTTCTAATCCTCCCTCTGCTTGCGTCCATTAGTGTTTCAAATTTTTTCAGCTATTTAGGAAGCTCCTAAACAAACAGCAGGATGAATAGCCGTAACTAGGGAAAACAACAACAACAACAACAACAACAACAACAACAACAACAACAACAACAACAACAACAAANAAAAAAAAAAGTCTATATAAGTTGTACTGCTGAGAAACGTCTGGAAATCCAGCCACAGGTGAGGAAGAACCAGAATGCCATCTCCCTGTGCACATAGACCTGCAGACTTGTATTAGGAAGGTTTTACATGTACTTTCTGTGAGTCCACACCTTCAGTCCTGTTTAAATCATGGTGAGACCACAAACCACTCCTGTGGCAGTCAGCCCTGCAGCCATATGTGCAGCACGTGAAAAATCCAGCTCCTTGTACCAGATGGACCTCTGGACTTGCAAATTTCTCTAAAGTCCCCTAGTTAAGAGGAACGGGGCAAAACAAGCATTGAGTTCAACCTCTGTCTGACACAGAGTGCATTTCATGTGATCACTGCATCCTCTCCTTTCTCTCTTCAAGCTACATAGTGGCAGTCTCTGATGTTTCAGTAGATCAGCTAAATTAACCTAAGTAGAGACAGAAGAGGTAAAAGACTTTTCTATCTGAAAGAGAGAAGAATCTTAACCCAGGGTAGCCATTATACAGCTTGGAACCAGTTGCTTAGACTATTTTGTGGTAAATACTGGAATGAATACTCTTCTTTCCCTTGCAGTTAAATTGTTTATTAATTTAATTACTGACTTCTCGGACAATACGGAGCATTTAAGGCAACTTCTGTGGTAATAAAACCCATAATTGAACCAGGATATGAAAAGACTGATGTAAATTGGTTTTGGATCTTTTCTAGCAAGGAAATTTTTATGACTCAACAGAAAAACAAGAAGCAGGAAATCTATTTCAATAGTGAAGCACAAAAAGTATCTGTCTGCTGTAGTTACAGGATTAGAAGATGTAAATTGTCAAAGCATCTGCTTTAGGATTTCAGATTAACTAGATGGTTTGACTGGAATTTCTAAAATGTGTTAACCAGAAAAGTTTACTGACCAGAGCTTTCCAGGACATGATTTACGTTCTTTAAGTGCAAAAAAAATCAAGGCAGTCTTTCTTTATGTTGAAAGATTGCAAAGGGCAAAGTCACTTTCCTGCTTATTGAAGTAGATACTGAACTGCCATCACTGTATTCACTGACCTTTTGTCCCAGTTTGGCTCAGGGTGAGAAATTGAGCAGCTGCTTTCATATAAATTACCACTATAATCTTCTACAACAACATGCCTGAATTTTTCTCTTTTCTTTGTTCCTCCCTCACCTTACAAAACAGCTTTTTCCTTCTCCAGTGAGTGTTGCTACACTAGAGAAGTGCCAGCAAATTTACACTATTTTGTTTACTTGTAGGTAAACTCCATTTCCCTGTATCTTCCCTCCATTATAGTGCCATTACACACTGCTTACACTGTACCACATCTCCTATTCTCCGCCCCAAATCTCTCTGATATTGCCCTGGCATCTCAAATAAAGGATGCCTAGCTGTCTGACATATGCCAAGGAAGGCATTGGTGGACTGTCCAGTTGCAATTGTCTATTCCATAGCAATGATAGAACAAGTCAGGTGAAAAAACCATGGGGGAACGCTTGTGTTTCTATGAGACAGTTTATTTGCCATGAGCAGGCCACAGCTGCATCTCTCCAGCCCCAAGAGAACATGAGTGTAGGCAGGTTTGACTTGTAACCCAGCACAAGATGAATGGGCAGCATTAAGGGAATGACAGAACAGCAGAACACAATAAAAAGCAACTCATGAGGGAGGCCGGCTGGTCAACTTTATTGCCATGCTGTTTACTCCACCCATTGCAGGTGTTGATAACATACTGTTTGACTGTTGTTTTCTCCACATCAGGTTGCACAATAATTAGTGGAGGAGAGATGAGAGAAAGATATTGAAAGATTCCCTAAGAATAAACTAAATAACAGGTATCAGAGAATAAATGGCAGAGAATAAATTTCATCTTTGGCATGATAGGGGTTAATGCTCCACCCAGCTGCAGCTGAGATACTTGGGTTAGGATACTTGAGAGAGAGTAGAGAGAAAGATTTTGGGTGCCTGATTCAGAGGTCTGAAAAGCCAAATGACTGTGAAAGAACCTCCCCATCCTCATTCACTGAAGAACTGAGGGTGAGTCTGCTAACTTAGGTACCACTGTTAAACATCAGGTGCTACTCTCTATTTGTTCTGTGGTAATTTATCAGTAGATCTGTAACCACCTATCCTGGTTCAGAGCAAATTTGGGAAGAAACTTCCCAATGGGATTCCTTCTAGAAATCAAATTCAAGCGGCCCTTCTCCCAACTGGTTTGGGAAAAAGATTTCCTTGGAGAAAAGTGGAAAAAAACCCTGTTTATTTAATGAGCAAAGTATTCACAAGCATTAAAAAAATGAATAACATTAAACAATAAAACCTCTCGCTGTTCTGAAGAGCTGGCAAATTCAGAAAGTCCTTGTCATGAGGTGTAGCTTGGCTCTCTCAGTCTCTCATCAGTCCCTCCAGAGCAGGAATGCAGCATCCTGGCCCCTGTGGGCCACAGGTGTGGGCTCCTGGTGTTTTTCTGGGTTTTTAGTCCAGAACAAGTTCGAACAGTTCCAAGGAAAAGAAAAACACATTCCAGGGAACTTCTCTGCCTCAGCTAGCTAAGAACCAACTAAAGCAAAGGAGATCTCTGTCCTGCTGTCTGTCCACACTGCAGACAGCACAGTCCAGGAGCAGAATGTGTAGGAGTGCAGTTTCTGAGAACAGACTCCACGCTTCTTCTTTCCCCCCTCACTCTCAGAACCAGTCTTAAAGGTGCAGAATTTAATATCCAACACAGACAGAACAGACAACTGGGGATACAAGCATCACAAAGTCCCCCCAGGACACCACCACTAGAAGCCAGGTATTGAACTGCATGCTGACACAGGACAAGGCCCTTGATACCTGCATGGCTTTTATTCCTATGCAGTGGTGTTAATAGTAACTGAACTACTCTTTGCAGAAAGCTACTCAGGTTTCTATCGAATATTATAAGATATGCCAGGGAATCAAAAAATAATAATTAAAAAAATATACCCCTCTGGGCACCCATACTTTGACTTTTTTCACAGGATTCAAAATAGTTATCATAATGCACAGTTTCTTACAAGACGTGATAACTGTGACTTTAAAGCTGTGAGCTTCTCCATTTAAAGTATACTTTAAAGTGGTATTTCATCTATGATGAAAGGAGGAAGGAACAAAATCATTTAAGTGTCATAAAGAAGATTTTTCTGGATTCAGACAGCCTTTAGAAAACATTAGTGTTTTCAGAAGGAACAGCCAAATGTAGGGGACTTGCTCTGAATCCAAAGAAGGGTAACCCTCTGACAAGACCTTTCTTCAACACCTTCTAAGCACCACAGTTCTTCAGGTCTCAGAACTGGCACTTCTGTTTCCTGAATGTCTACAACACTGGAGGTAAAGATTAGCAGGAAAAGAAAATACCAGTCAAAATGTTTTTCAGAAGTTTGTTCCAAAAGGAAAGACACTTTCTGCAAGTAGAAAAAATTAGCATGAAAAAAAAATGCCACTTTGAAAGCAGCCCTGCAGTCGTCAAAACTTAAATAACTTATCTTTGTTAATCTCCTGGGAGCACAGCAAATGACAGAACAGAGAGAGAGAGTGCACAGCTTAGTGGATACAAATGATGGGAAACACTGTGGTATGCATCAAACAATCTTTAGGGAAGGAAATGTGTTTGGAATATTTTCAGCACTTTCATTTCAAATGGCATCAGAGAACCAGTTAGCGAAAAGGATGAATTAATGAGTCAGAATGTATAGATATTCCAGGGAGTTTTTCTGTTACTAAATTCACTGACAGAACTTTTAAAGCAAAAGAGAGGTGGCTACGATGACACATAACGAGGCAATAATATATAACAATTGGCAATATTATGTTTTTCCAGAGTAGTTTAATATATAAAGGACTTGATGACAGTAGGAGGTAGTGGGCTGCTTCTTTTGTTCTTGCTATTTTTGGTGAAACTACTGAAAACCTTTCAGGCCCCTGCCAAGTTTTAACATTACAGTTGGAGCTGTAATAATACTGATAAGTTGCTTATTTATGATTTCATTGAATGTAGAAATGAAATAAGGATTCACTTACTTTCAGCACACAAAGATGAAAGAGAGGGAGAATTATAAGCATGAGTCACTTATTATTTAGTAGTCTCATTTGGGCCAGTTCTACCAAGCTTCCACCAACTTCATGGTATCATTTCAAGGCTTTGATCCAGATTTTAGCTCAGTTCTGCTGCTTTTAAATGAATCCTCTTATCTTCCTTTTTTTCCCATTCTTAGACCATGCTTCCTCCTTTCTCTTTGAGCACTATTGTAGCTCTCCCTTAGCAAAAGCTTTGTGTGTTTATGTGGAAATGCCTGCCATCCGTGACATACCCTGAAATCCCACCACTTCCCAGCAAGCACAGGCTCTGCGTAAAAATGTGCTAAATGTGCTTGGTGTTTGCCTGTTTCATTGCCTGTAAACAGACAAGAAAATGAAAAGGTGAGCAAACCTCCAGGTCTCCTCCGTGCCTTGGATGTGGCAAGCCATGAAGTTACAGACCAGCTCTGGTGTCTTGGCCTGCCTGTTGTGCCCAGCATTGCTCTGAGGTGAGTGAGACATCACCTATGCCCTGTAGATCTTTGACTCTAAGTTGCAAAATAAACTTGGAGCAGGAAAAAAGAGAAAAAAAGATGGACAGACAGGAGAATGAAATGGATAAATAGACTGCCATAAGCATTAGCAATTCTGGGTGCCAGACGTGCCTTTGAGGTCAGGGATGATGTGCGGTGCCCACATTTTTCAGGGACAGACACTGATGCCAGAAAAGTTCAATCTAAGTCGTTTTTAGGCCAAAACCCTGTTCCTTCAAAAGCTCTGTGTTATCCTGTTATCATCACTTCTAGTTGTAACAGTTCTGCCACAACACATCCTTCTACTTATTTTTTTTTCATCCTCAAGTATTTTGCAAAACATATTTCTGATACTATAATGACAGTCAAAAACTGAGAATGCTGATCTGGCTGGGTTGTAATTAAAGCTGGACTAATTATAGAGTTAACTCTTCACAGAACATCAGTGAACCAACTATTCTTTAAATGGACTGAATCTCAACACTCCCATCCTCTTCAACAGTGGATGAAAAACAGAACCTCCAAGTTAACAGCAGAAATGATAATCCAAAGAGTCTGGCTACCTTCCTACAAGCCTTTGTGTTTGAGCTGTATGTGGCTGGCACTCCTGATGCTTCTGTGCTGAGCCTTTACACTGGGAAATGAATCTCAGCTGCATCATCATTGCAGACTCCATTCATGTCAGGGCTATTATGCTCTCTTCCAGAGAGGAAGCAGCTGCTCCTTCAAGACCTGCATGCTTGGGATCAGAGATGGACAGCTGTCACTGTCCCAGTAAAAGCAGTTTGGAGGGGAGGGAAAAGATACATATCATGCAATGGAGATGGAAATGCTTACTGCTGTGTGATCCTGCTCACTACTGTTCCACACCAAGGCCTGCTAAAACAGGCATTTCTCTTGCTTATGCACAAGGTAGCACTTATTTGGCAGACAGTGCAGAGCTTGGGATTTTCTCATGTGATTCATTACAACAGCTGTGTGAACTTGTGGTAGGGCAAGAATAGAAATAAGAGTTAATGGCAAACATGGAGCCTGATTCAGTTGTGCTTAAAGGCATTTTACTTTGGAATGAGCTGAGGAGTTGCTCCTGTGATGAAATTTTGCAAGCATACAGCTTTGCTCACATTAAACTTTTCTTCAGGCAAATGCTGTAACAAGGTAGAGCTGTAAGAGTCTATCTGACCTTTACCCTTTAAGCTGTTCTCTATGGGCCCTTCCCTCCATCCTTGGGGTCTCTTTCAGACTGGCTGCAAAGGCTACCTAGTGGTCAACAACAGGTCAGAGCTGTGGAAATCGGGGCAAGGGGACTCTCCTTCACATCCCCTGGGTCATCTCAGCTTCAGCTCCTGGGAAGCAGCAACATCCCACACTGCAAACTGCAGGCAGGTGGCTCCTCTTGGACAAACTTTTTTAATTCTGGTGCAGATCAGATGCTGACTTACTCTGAGCAAGAAGACAAGGACCTGCATGAAACTGGTTCCTTTTTCTCTCCAATGTGCTTTTCTCACAGACTGCTTTCTGCACAATCATGTGGGTTGCTTTCATCATACCTGACTGCATATTAAACAAAGGTATTTGTGTTCCAGCTTTCCTGATCCAGAGTACCTGAAAACTTCATGGCATAGCCTAGAATCACAGAAACAGAATAATTCATGTGGATACAGCCTCAGGAAGTCTCCACTCCAATTTCATACTCAAACCAGGGTCAGTGTTGAGCTCAGACAAAGGTGTTCAGGGTTTTATCTGTTGTGGCTTGAAAAACTTCCAAGGATGGAGCCTGCACACAAATATGTGTCTACTGTTTTGCTGGCCTCAGAGCGAATATTTTTTCCTTCTATGTCATCAAAACCTTTTGTCTTCTTTCTTTCATCCTCCTACTACACACCATTACAAAAAGACTGGCCCCATATCCTCACTTAGTTCCCTGCAGGTACTGGCAGACTGCTTCCACAGCCATCTCTTCTTCAGGCTAAACACACCCACTGCCCTCAGCCTTCCTTCACAGGTGCCATGCTTCACTCTGTCTGACAGTACCTCCTTTGTCATTGATCTTGGACATATGGTCTGCTCTCAAACTACTTTTCAAGATGCATCAGTCACTGGACAAAAGCATTTTTAAAAAAATTAGAGATCTCTGTATTAGAGACACTTCTGATCTGCGGGACAGAGTCATCCCTGGACATACCCTCTGTTTCATGGCTGATGGGAAATAGGGAGGTATCCAAAGTGCTTGTCTGGTGGATGAGAGCCACTGCCACTGAAGTGGTAAAATTTAGGAGAATCAGGGAAGAAAGCAATGTGAGTAGAAGGAGGCCATGTTTATCCCAGTGGTGATTTTTATCCCCAGTCTTGCAGGATGACCTCAGCTGCCCTAGGGAATAGTGCATCACTTCAGCCACTCTGTGTGGGTTCGGTGACTGAACTGCAAGAACCAATCTTCTGTCCAACAGTTCTCTAAGAAATTTCCTGTAGTCTCCATTGATTTTCTTTTGAGAGTGAGTCATATATATAGCTTTGCTTTTCACTTTCCTTTTACACAGAGAGAGCTTTAATTAGTGGCCTTTGTGTTAAACTGTTAGATGTGGCCACCCGTGGTGTCTTGAGGTTATTCACATTTGTAAGTGTTTTTAAATGTTGGGTCTAAGCCACACAGAGATTTTACAGCAGGGGAAAAATATTCAGTTGGCTGGAAGCTTTTCCATTACCTTACACCACAGGAGTGGCATACAGGAGCTACAGAAAAGTCTGAGTCTTGTACTAATGATTCTACTACAGGAAAAATTATTTCTTAGAGCATGGGAGGACAAATGTGGGGGAGTTCAACTTGTTTAGCTGTTATTTATTTGTTCCTTTGTCTTATTCACTTAAGGGACAGGACCTGAGTAAAAATGGTGATGACTTATGTCTCTTCTATTTTGTTCAGACAAACACTTGCCCATGGCAGTCATATAATTTCCTTCCTCTCCTCCTGCTTGTACTGTGATGACCTTGTCTTTGTCAGAGCTTCCTCCAACTCATCCCATCCCATGACATCCTAGTAGCTCTTCTCCCTGCAGCTTTTTCCAGAGTCTTAATTTCCAATTTATAAAGGAAACCTGTTAGCCACATCTTCTCCACTGAATAAGTGAATGAAAATGATGGTATTTTATTGCTCAGTTGTCCTGCTGATTATCACAATCTTCATAGGACAGTTACTATGCTCTTTTTTATGATGATTCTGCTAGTCTCTGCTGTTTACAAAGTCATTTTATCCATTAAGGTTCCATGTTATTTTATGAACTTATAATAGTCATATACATGGAGATCCATTTGGACATAAACAGCATAAGGGAACTGCAGCAGGTGCTTAAAAGTAGGGGAGCATTGTCCAGTAAATACACCTGGAAAAGCAGCCTGCAAAGCAGAGTCTATCTACAGCTTCAGAATATCAGAAGCTCATTAGGTTCCAAAGCTGAACCCAACATTATACCTTACAGATTATTTTTTTCAAGAGATATATGCCAATAACCTGGCAACAGTCATAGCCCCAGATAGTTTTGCCTGACCATGTGGTAAGGAGACAAAAGAGGAATATTGTCCTTCAGAAAGAGGAAATGCTTGGTTGAGCACTCTCAATGTTACAAACAGGTACTGAAGACAGAGTTTGCTCCTAAGTGATGAATAGCAAACGTGATCCCAGGACAGCTTACAGCAGGGAAGAGCAGAATATGATTCTGGATGTAATAAAACAATGAACTAGGACTAGTCCCCAGACACCAATCCAGTTTTTTGCCTGTTTCATAGAAAAGTCATGAGCCTACCAAAAGCAACAGAAATTTTGCCATTGGCATGCACAGGGCTTTTGACCTATTGATCTTTTTTCAGAGCAATTTACCGTGAGATTTCAGGTTCTGAAATTGGAGTGTGGATGAGTAATGTAGCTTGTACAGCGGAGCCCTGCTCTCAGCACTCTCTGAAGTCAGGCTTCCAGGGCCAGTGCTGATGTGAGGAATTTCACAATTCAATCCATCAACACTCTCTAATATCCTCCCAGTGATTGCTGTTCTCACGAGCAGCCTGATATTTAATTAATTCTAGACCTGCACAAAAGTAGCGTGTTTGCAGAGCAGATGAAGTGAATCTAGCACAAGCAAATATTACCTGTGTATTTTTGTCATGAATAGATAGCTCTGTTAAACTGAGGGAGCTCAGATTAATTCTGTGAATCTCAAACCCAAACATTATAGAGGAGAGACATAAACATGTACATTCAATGGGTGTGCGCTTTCTGACAGAAACACTGGTTATTGCTGATATATATTTTTGATCATATTGGATTTATTTTTCTTTGTCTAATATTCACAGTTCTGTCCAAACCCCTTGTGTACACAATGACAAGAAAAACAGATAAAGAGGAAATAATGCAATGCAGATCAACCATATTGAGAAATATACTATAAAGAACTAAAAAGATAGGAAATAACAAAACTACAATAGAGTATAAATATGTATTCCATACATACACACGTGGAGAAGACAGATTATGCTTTGAAGGCATTATGACCTTTTGATTTTCTATCTGTTGCAGAACAGATCTATTTTAAGGAAGCAGGAAAAATGATTACTTCAACTGTGATTAACAAACTTCTGTGTTTGCTGTAGTAGTTGCTGTCACTCTTGGTGATATAACACCTTCTTGAATAAAAAGAGGAGGACAAAAAGAAAAAAAAATCTAAGGTGAAGCACTAAACCACTTGATATTCCCCATCATTAATAATACTACCTTTACATTTGCTTATAAGTCTCAAAACAACTTCATGAAATTTCTTTTCACAGAAAAATCTCAAATGTCTCTTGTCACTTCCTGCATAGAGCCTTGTAAAACCAAAATTTATGGCTCACTTATCCAAATTCTCTATATAAGCTTTATTTTTATCCTGACCCTAACAAACACAGGTAGAATGAGCCACTTTCTGACTACAGAAGTACAATGCGCAACACAAGGTTTAGAAAGAGAAGCCAGGAAACATATGACTGTTTCCTCTTTTTACTACATTTCCTTTATTCTCAGCCAGATACCAGAACAAGCTGCATCACCATTTATTTGCTCTCAAACATTACCCTGTATTTCCCAGTATTGAAAGAACAGGAAGTATCACAAGTCATGTGCATGGTCATGACAAATTTGCTAGAAAGCCTGAAACACAAATTTCTGTTTGTGTTTGAAGTCCATGTGTATTCACATGAGAGTTGAAGTTATATTGACTCTGCTTAGCACACGACAAATTGCATCAGATTCTTGCTACCTAAGGTAGAGCAACAACTTCCCTTCACCTGTGAAGATTACAGGGCAGCAAGAAGACATTCTTCCAGAGAAAGTGTAAGAACTCAGCTCTCTTAATCTCTCTGCCATACCTGTATCTGAAAATAGCAATGAACTGTGTTCTTATGTTCAATTATAAACAGACTGTGCAGAGGTATGCGGTATGAATTTAATAAATCACAAGATCCAGCAGGAGTAGATAGAAAAGACATTTTTCTTCTTACCAAATATAATTACATTATTTGTGAATGCCATCTTTTGGATGCTTGATCCTCTTTGCAGAGGTGATGCAATGCAAATGTGCTATCATTGAAATGATTTTGGTTCAGGAGAAAGCACGCTACTCTTCAATTACAAGGTGTGAGACCTACAAACCTTACACAATTAGAAAGAGAATAAATGCTTATGTCAGTGGCATGGTGGGTTGGATAGCATTTGTTTAGGATGACCAGGACCATTATGACTGGATACAAAACTATGAAAGGTCTCTGTAAAGAAAAATTACATTTTAAATGCTCATTTGCAAAGTAGTAAATGTACAGAAGCAGATAATAAAATTTAAAGGACATTTTCCAACCATAACATTAAAAAGATTAAGAGGTTAAACATTAACCTGACTGTAAATCCCTCCACTTTGTCTTTCGACAAATAAGTCTCTGCATTTTAATTATTTGGTGTTGTTCAGTGCCTCAAATGTTCAGTGGGATTGCATTGCATATCAGAACAGATCGAGAGCAGAGCAACCAACATATCCAAACTAATTAAAAACTTTAAACAAATCTAATCCTACCTTAATATAGTTTTATACATACTAAAAAAAACCCAAAAAACAACAAAAAAAAAGACTTTGGAAATTTCATGAAAGAGATTCAGGATTTTATATATGTGGAGGACATTGATTTTATAGATAACATGTTTAATGCCTTAAAATCATTGAATGTAGAACTGAACTTCATTTACACTAAGAAACAAGAAAATGTCATGTTAGTGATTTGCCCGCAGCCTGAAAGGGCACCACTAACCCTCTGAGATTTTTCTGTTTACTCTGACTGGGTCTGCAGCAGGGAGCAGTAGTGCTTTAGCATGTGCTACTTCTGAAAGGCCTAAAATGAAAAACTGAGGGTCGCTATCTTGGACATCAGCCCAGCTTGACCCAAGGAGCCTGCTTAGAGAATGGAAAGTCATTTGCCTGCTCTTTGACAAGCCCACTCTAAGATTAAAGCATCTGGATTGGGATCACACAGCTGTTTTCTGCATCACTGCCAGGGTTTTTTTGCGGTTTTCATAAAGCAAGAAGGGAAAAATAACCCACTGAGAAGCAGTTATACCAAAACATCTTAAGCCTGTTAAATCATAAACAGAAAAAAAGGGACAGGCAGACAATCTTTTTCTTTTTTTTTTTCATCTTCGCTTTTTTCCCTGCAAACATTTCCTTTCAGCTGTCCCTTTGAAGTCACAGGCTTATAGTGTGAGTGACTGAGAGCAAGGAGCTGTGAAATGCGCCTTTGAGCCACAGATTTCTCAAAGAGCATCACAAGGCGTGTGCGACCAGGGAACATGACATCTGCAAATCAGCGTGGTGTCACCGAGGCTTTGCTCACCCTCAGACCCCGAGAGCTGCAGAGAGCCACAAATTCAGCAGGGGAAAATCACCTCCCATCCTCACTGCACCCTCCCACCTGGGTTATCTCACTTCCACTCCGGGCAGTGACTGTTGGTGTGACCAGCTTATGAGGAAATAATTCAGCATACTTGTACATTCTGTGTATAATAGAATTGTTTATTATATATACATAAATTAGGAAATGTTTCCATCTTCGGTTCCCCTTAGTCCTGCTGTTGCTCTGTAACTACTGGATACTTTCTCACTGTTAAAATGCTGTTGTAAGGTATCCCCTTTAAACTACCCTGACCATAGACTGCTCTTGATGCTTCCTAAAAACAATCCCTGCTCAGAGGGGTCTGATTTACTTCATGGTCTAACACGCAAATTGGCAGATTACTCCAGTATTCATGATTAGTTATGTCTCTTGATTCTCCAGTCACAAGTCTTCTGCATTTCTCATCCAAGACAATTTACATTACTTGTCTTACATAAAGGATATTGTAAAAAGATACTTTGCCTTGCTGATAATTCTGAAAGAGGGAGCAAAATTGTCCCTCATGATTTTGGAACAGTCACTAATGATGTGCCTGTTTCTTACAAACTTCAGAGCAAAACTATTGAAGGTTAGCACTATTTCTGCAGGTTGTCTGCTAGAGACAGTGATCAACCTCACCCAATATTTTTTCAGTGGGAGGACAGAACCATGGTGTGCCATCACATCATTGCTTCCTACTACACTCCTTAGGAGGTTTATTTGGGACTGCAAGAATATCTTTGGTCTTTCTGCAGTTTAAAGTGATCAGTGAAATGGGAACTGAGCACTTCCAGCAAAACCAATATCTGTTAGACCAGAGGATGAGAAAAGCAACAGAGTGGCAGCCTAAGGAAAAATGATAGCCACAAGATGGATGTGAACAGCAGAGAGCTGATGAACAAGATAAGAAGGACCAGAGAGATTGAAGGGGAGCAGGTGTTGCATTGAGGAAAAATGAAAAGGGAAATGGATGAATGAGAAGAGTGATGTAGGTCTGTCCCAGACCTATAGGCTGCAGATCAGGTCCTAATGCAAAGCTGCTGCAAATATCTAAGGGGAAAGTGTCACTGTTGAGGAGAGGAGATGCTGAGGCAGCACTTAGTAATACAACTAAGAGCAGGGGGAAAAGAGACACCAAGACAACAATTCCCAAGATGTGACCTCACTGTGAGGTCATGGAGAGCTGTGGCTGTTCCACAGAGCTGAGCTGTGCCTCTGCCTCTTCAGCTGACACAGAAGGGTTGTGATGTGCTGGACACCCCACTCCAGGGGTCCCCCAAGTCAAGTCACAGTTTCCCTTTACATGTTGAGTTTACATAATTTCTTGCCATTGTGTTTTTGAACATTTTATTCATCCCCAGAGATGAAAGGCAGAAATAAGGAAATGCTTTGATAACTGCCAGCTTTACCTGGAGATAAAAATCTGAAACCCATTTGTTCTTCAGAATCCCATACTTTTTAGAGGCGTCTGCCTTTGTGTAAATGATTCTTAATGACCCCAGACTCAAGGTCATAGCTTTGCTGCAGAAGTGAACATCAAAATAATGATAGGAAAAGGAGGAAATAAGTTCCTGTTCCCAACCTAGATAATAGTCCACAAATCAACAAAGTCAACATACTAGGGAAAAAATAATCTCTATACAAATATTAAATAGACTAGAATTTCTGATTATGAAAGAAGATTATAACTTTTTGAAAAAATAATTTCTACCCTCTTCTTTGAAGAGGTTATGGAGGCCAAGTCAGTGAATGGCAGTGGATTTAAGGACTTAAATGTTTGAATGACAATTGAGGTGAGATATCAGAACTCAAGTTCCTTCAGTGTTTCCACAACATTGTTCAAAGTGCAAGGCTTGATGAAATGTTACCCTATCTCTCTGTGGGCTGTCATAGGATAATACAGGTATGGAAACTGGGGTCAGTGAGGAATTGAGACTGAAAACAGACATTAAGGAGTGACAATTTAAAGAGCCCATGTGAATGCAGTACTTGCAGTACTGTTTTGCTCGCAGCCACCATTTCTTGCTTTCTTCTAATGAACTTCTTTTCTTTTTTACTCATGCCTCAGACTTGTTCCTATTTTTCTCTCTCACATTCACCCCATTTATTATTTTCTCTTGCCCCACACATCCTTGTATGTCGTCCTCTAGGTATGTTCTTGTGCTCTTCAAATAAGTTTGTGCTGTGCGGAGGCACGTTGCAATGCAGCAATCACTGCTGTGTGGTTCTGCTGCTGTTGCATGGCACAGTGGGAGGGATTTAATCTCCAGCATGACACTTCAGGGACACAGCAGATTGATGGAGGAGATTGTTCCCTAGGTATGCTGCTAGATTCTACTTCTATCTAGATTTAATTTTACTTCCCTTAAGTTTGCTTTACCATGAAGTCCCCATTTAAAGGGTTGTTATTTAAAGATGGATTTAGGTTCAGAGAAGTGGACCACTGCAGAAGAGCAGGGTAAAGTGAGACCTCAGAAAACAAAATATATCAGTAGTATTTTTGTCCTTAGATATGTTTGATGTGGAGAGGTAGTCTGAGATGTAGAAGCAGAAACAGGAAACTTGCAGACGGTAACAGATAAGTCTGCCAAAGAAAGGCAGAGAGTAATGCACAGCATAATTGTGAAATTTCAGGACCTTAATAAAAAGAGTTTGAGATCCTCAACACCACAAATGGGAGAGGAACTTGACTTCATCAGCAAGTCAAGTCATTATACCAACAGTTGTGCTGAAGCTGACATGGTGCTTCTGCTGCAATGTAAAAGAGGTTCCCATGTGGTAAAATACAGTGGCAGGGTTTCTGAATTTCAAAATCAACCTCTTTCTCTGTTTTAATTAAAAACTCAACTTTGACATAGAATGGAATGTGCAAGGGACATCAAATGTGCTCATCACCATCACTCTGTGGAAATTTTGTATCACACAGATTTCATTGCTAAAGTTACGAGGTTAGTTTGTGAAGTTTGCAGATCTATGCACACAGTAATGGCCTGCTCTTCTCCATTCAGTGCTAGTTAATGCCCTCAGGCTTTTAATTTTGGGGGCTTCAAATAATACAGTTTAGCCCTTCTTAAACCCTACATTTCAAATGTTCCCATTATTTTATTTTGGTTGATTTTCAAGAGTGGTCAAAAGCTGATGCGAACAGATAAACAATGTCTCTTTAAATACCAAAATGTGCAGAGAACTTGAGAGGATTTGCTTATGGATTTTAGTCTACTCGGCCCAGTGATGATGAATATAATTTCTACAGAAGGTACATGGTCAGAGACAAGTTCCTCAGTTTCCTGTTATTAAGTTAAGCTTGCTAAACGTTACATTATTTTTTAACAGAGGCTTTTCCTAAAGGCATGGTGAATTAATGCAAAGCTAAGGTATTTTCCCTTGCTAAGAGTAGCTGCAGCATGTTAGGACCAGTATGTGGACCCATGCATCAGAGTCAGATTTAGACACAGATTTATTAAACCTGTAACGGAGTCAAAACACAATTAGTCTGTAGCTATTATCTATGTAATTAAAGTTGGTGGCAGTCATAAAGTGAAACAGCACAGTCAGAGACTTAGGGAACTTTTCTTAATGCAGTAGCTATGAAAAACTTCTAAATAAATCTCTCCTTTCTTTAGCAAGGACTAAGTAATCTTCGAGGTTCTCTGTTCATGAAAGAGGAGAGGATCATGCAGACCCACAGTGAACAATCATGGTTGTGATCAACATATTTGTAATTAGCTGCAGCAAACACTTCATTTGAGATTTTTAAGTGTTTCTGTAAGTATTTTGTTAGGCATTACGTCTCTTTCCATCTTTCACAAACTTTTCTCAGACAGCAGAATGAGCTTGGAAATATAGAAATATACTGGTTTGGAAATTTAGATATTACTGCTTTCTGGTAAGGTAAGAACCTAATTAAGTTCCTTCAGTATTTCATTATCGCTGCTTCAAATGCAGTCTACAGTAACACAGGCATAAAAAAGATTTAGCTGCCCTCTCAGAAACAAGCTTGAACTCCAATATATGCTTAAATACTTGCAAAGAATTTGAGCCATCCCCTGTTATATCTGAGTCAGCATTCTTCTCTGTGCTTCTAATCTACATCTTAGGTAAGCTGTTAGGTAAGATGGAAGATGTGTAAAAATCCCCAGAGTTTATGGACACAGAAGAACAGACTTAATTTTCAAGCTCTGAGAATTTCATGTAAGACTGACCATGATGGTGTTTAAAAGACTTTTAAAAGTATTTGCTGAGTAAAGAAATAAGGTACTTTCCAAAGCAGATTTAAGGATTATCTGATAGATCTTAATGAGTGAATAAGAAAATCCCATGCAAAAGCCAGGTACTTACACCATTTACAACCTAGGGAAAAGGGAAGATTTTCTTTAGCTTCAGTAAGAGTCTCTTTGGGCTCTCATATGTTAATATTCCCATCAGAAGCCCTACTGTGACTCTGTCTGAAGAACAGAGTGAGGCTCTCCATGGGTTTATTCATGATCCTAAAAAGAACTAGACTTGGAGGGATTTGCAGACATTTACTGAAATATCACAGGATCTTTTCTGGACTCACTGGCAGGTTGAGGGGGTTAATCCATGGTTCCTTGAGAGACTCTCCCTGCACTGTGTTGCAGTTCTCTGGGGTTTTTTCATGACCAATATTCCCACAGGCCCTTGCAAAAAAAAAAAAAAAAAAAAAAAAAAAAAAAAAC
>VYXD01005828.1:557290-572449 GCA_013397195.1 Hylia prasina
AAAAAAAAAAAGCCAGGAAAGACTAGAAAGACTGAGGTTTGGGTTTTGATTTTTATTATTTTGTTTTGTCTAGGAGATTTGGTTGGTTGGTTGGTTGTTGATTTGGGTTGATTTGGTTTGGGAGGGATTTTTTGAGATCTGCTTGTATGTTTTTTAAAAGATATACATTCCTCTTATGCATTAGCCTTGGGTAAGAATAAATTCTAAGTTGGCTTCAGTCAGCCTTCTGATCCCTCTCCTCTTTCACCAGCTTCATCACTCAGGGTCTTTGAGTAGCTCTCATAAGGTTTTTGTATTTAACAGCACAGGTGGGATAGGTGATCTGAGGGTAAATACTGTGGCTCCAAATTGCGTTGGGGTGCACAGAGACCACTTAACTCTCACCACATCTTCCTTCAGAAGATATATCCTTGAACCTAATGATCTTCAATTCAGTCTGAAGAGAAACTCAACTCTTCTGCTGAGGCAACTTTTCTTATGGCTGAGGATAGGTATAATTTAATCTGAGTTCTAACGACTATTTTAACTAAAGTGCTTGAAGAAGATAATTATAGTCAGACAAAACTTGTTTAGTTGATGGGTATGAGGACCTTCAGCCAGCTGCCAACAAGAGTGGTGCAGCACAAGGCAGAAAGGAGAAGTGACTTGCTGAAATCTGTCACTCTGATGTCCCTTTTCTATCTCTCCTATAACCTCTGCCAGTAGAAATAAATGTAGGTGCACTGATGAAGTGTGTGTGTGGTATGAGCTAGATTTTACCTTTTGATGACATCATCCATTCTTCCAACCCATTTATGGCCTTCTGTGAAACAACACTTTGAGCTGGGTCATGCCCAAATTGATGACTAAATGATGGTGCTTGCAGTGAATAAACTTAGGCCTAAGCACTTGTTTCTGTGCACTGGCTGCCCCAGTCTAACTAGATCACAGAATATTCTGATTTGGAAGGACCCACGAAGATCACCAAATCCAGGCCCATCCAGAGATTGAAACCACAGCCACGGTGTTAGAACCGTGCTCTGAGTGAGCTTATCCCAGGTCTACCTCTTCATCCAGACTGCTTGCTCCAGGAACATTTAACTGTAATGGTTTTAGGTTTTTCATCAAATTACATCTCTGCTCATTTATTATAACAAAATTTAAATTACAATAAAATGTGGGTCGCCTCTGCCTGAGAGGTAAGTAACTTTAAAACATATTTTTAAACCTTTCTACTGCTGGAAATGACTCTTTTATGTGGCAGCTGCTTATCTGTGCCTCTAGATGGAGATCCTATCCATTTAACTCAGTCCTCTAGAGAAAGCTGTGGGATGCTTCAATTTTGCCTTTCATACTCCAAAAACTAAATTTTTCTTTTTTCTCTGATTTCTGGATTACAAATTTATTTTGATCTTAGCAAATAGACATAATTCACAGCTTACCTGAAAGAAAATTAAATCCATAAAAAATGCCCTTCTCTTCTGTCAACAGCAAGAGCATCCCTAACTATTTACTTTGTCTGAAATGTAATGCTAAAACCCTCTGCTTTACAATTGCCATTCTGAAAATCTCCTCTACCATGTAAGCACCTCTGACAAGCTGATGTGCACAGAATTGCAGGTGGGACTCAGTACAATGATATGGACCATTGTATTCAGTCACTTTTATCATATGAATGAATCTCCTGGTTCCACAAGAACAGAGAGGAAAACCTTCCACAACTTCACCAAGAGAATTGGTTATTTTCTCACTAGTTTTGGACCAAGTTTTTTATTATAATCCTAGTAAGAATAAGGAGGCATGTGAGTGAACATATCTTCTCTAGTCCAGGAGGTAAAAATCCTTTTTTGTGGCTCAAAACCAGTTAGATTGAACCATGCCTATTAAGCATATTTTTTCAGATTTGCCCAATGCAATAGCATGCAGAGTTTAGCTTGTAATGGTATCAGCTACCTAAAGACAGAATGAAAATTCTCACTTGATTACACAGGTCCTGAAAAACAAAAACATATCTACAGCCAAATCTATACTGACAGAAAGGTAATATTTCATTGTTCCTTAGTACCAATGGGTGACTATCATAACAATAGCAATAGTAATAAAAGTACCAATATAATAGAAATACTCTGTTATCCAGATCTTTGAACAAAAACTACCCTTTTTGGGTTTGTTTTATTTTGTTGTTGTTGTTTGGTTTGGTTTGGGAGTTTTTTTGGTTGGTTTTGTTGGGGTTTTTTGGGTTTTTTTGTTTGTTTGGTTTTGGTTTTGTTTTTGGTTTTGTTTTGGTTTGTTTTGTTTTGGTTTTTCTATTATTTCCTGAAACTAGAGATATAATTGATTGTTTGGGGTTCTTTTTTTACTATACTGTCTATACTTCTACTTGTGTGATATTTAATACTAAAAAGTTGGGCTCATGACACTATATGTACTTCTATATAGTTTTTCTATATTTCCTTCTATACAGTTTTAGACTGCAAGAGCAGCAGTGTGCAAGATGTAGTTAACAGCTTCACAAATCCTCAGACCCTAACGTGCCCTGAGGCAGCAGTTTTGGCATCAGCATTGGCACCTACTCATGTACAGTCCCCTGCTGCTTTTGGGGGAATATTTTCATTTCTGTCTTGTTTCAGTTGTTTGTGGCACACTGTTGGTTTGCTTTTTTTTTTTTTATTTTTTTATTTTTTACTCTGATCTGCTCGTTGCTTCAAGATCTGTGCAGAAATTTTTAACTTTGCCCTTAGGTATCCTTCACAATTAGATGGGTAAAAGTAGACCCAAGCAGGTCCACAAGATATTTTTTTGTAGGACATGTGTTGATTGAGATAAACAAAAGTGCATGAAATTAAAAAAAAAAACCACACTAAGACAGCAGCACTTAGCAAAGATGTTTCTAGTTTTGAAGGGACTGCAGAAGACAATCTGTGTGGTGAAGATTTTAGTCTTCAAGTGTTTAGGTATTTTCTGAAATGTATTTTTACCAAAAGTCCAGATTAATATCTATATTCTCTGCTAAAGTCTGCAATAAATTCTGGCTATCAGACACAGGATATTTATCACAGATGAAGAGATTTTGTTTCTCTCTTTTTGTTTTCACACTGGGAGTTTAAAATAGTACCAGGAAGAAATTTAGAATCAAAATCAATTCAGCTCAGGATAAAAATCATTTCAGGAAAAAACATTCCATTATTGGTACAGTAAACATCAAATCCATTTTACATAGGTTTGGGCTGAAGAGGAGCTAGATCAAAAAAAGAAAGTTAAAGAAGTATATTTCCTTCTGCTTGAGACTTATGCTTAGATGTACACCCAGAATGGCAATGCACATACATTCTTGGGTAATCCTGTTTAAATCACAGATATAACTTTCAGGTGGTGATCATTTGTTGCCTCTTTCATGTCCTGATCTTTATATGGTTTCAGAGAATTCAAAGAAGACATTAAATCCTTACCAAATTTACCTTGTCAATATACACAATACAGAAGAAGAGTTTGTCTAACAAGCTTTGAGAGGCGTGATGTATCAGCCATTTTTTTCAATATACCAAACGTTTCTGTAGTCTGTTTTGCGACAGACGTTGGATATATATTTTAAATTTAAAATTACAATGTTTGCTGCAAGATTTGTGTGCACCAAATGGATGTGTTCCTGTCAGGGTAAGTGGAAAGCGCAACTCAGCAGGGTGCAATGCTTAAGTATGCTCCAGTTTTGCCTTAAACTGTTGCCCAGTCAATAGAAGGGAATGATTTTTGGTACTATGAGTTCTTTAGAGGGAGGAGCTACTGCACTGGGAATGTTTCCCAAGTACATCTCAAATATCAAAAAATGAATTATTTTATATGTGGATTTCTTGGCTTTGGACATTTTCCGTGCAGTGATTATGGTGTTTCCACTCCAAAAAGTCATATATATTTTGAAATATATTTCAGAAAATTATCTGGATTGCTTTTCAGGTCACAAGAGACATTCCTTGCCTTTTCTGGGTATTCTCTGTTTAGAAAGAATGCACTTAGTGTAGAAGGATAAATTATGGTAGCCCATGGGAGTCAGTGCCATATTGTGTAACTCACACAAACACCCATGGGCTTGCAGAGGAGAGCTCTGTTTGTTCAAGAACAAGATCTGGTATTTCTCACACAGGAGGTCATATTACCTTAAAATGCCTCTGCCCCGTAGGTCTGCCTGATGTATAACATCTGCTCCCTTAACAACTGCCTCTCCAGCAGGAGAGATGGGCTCTGTGGCAAGACAAAAACAAAAGTAGTCCACAGGCAGTCCTGTGCCGAGGCAGCCAGCGGCCACAATGAGAAACAGAACCCTCTCTGTGCACCTGATTCTAACCCTACTGGAGCCAACATGAAGGACCCCAGAAGATTGCAGGGGCTCCTGGGTTAGGAAGCGTGCACACCCCTGCCTCTGCAATGTGTAATGTCAGTGCTCTGAGCAGCAACAGGATACGTCAGTGGAAATCAGATGTGTCTCTCCAGCCTACCCCTCTCATCAACATACACAACAGAATATGCTTCACTTCACACTGATGCAGGCAAAGGGAAGTTTTCACTGGAGCTGGCACAGTTTCCCCATACCTCAGAAAGCTGTAACTGCCCAGGTAATTCACAGTCCGGAGCTACCAGTCTTCTTAAGGGCTGGAAAGTTTCATGCAAAAAGAGACCACCAGGAAAGGGACTCCTTTGCTTTGCCTCCATTCATATTAACGCAGTGATATCCTATTCCTAGCAGGTAAGATTAGCTTTTAGCTTTCATCCATCTCCTTGCATCCCATAGATTCCCATAAAATCAGGGTAATTGTCACTGAATTACCAGATTTCCAGTGAAAGTGGGTAAAAATTTCACCTGAAAAGACTCAGGAATAAAGTTAGCTGGGACGTGGTAATTTGGTTTCACAAGTTTCAAGTTTTTAAAATTAATTTTGTTCTTCAGCGGAATGAAACAGAGTTTCTGAACAGTTTTGCAAAAATATACTGTAGAGAAACATTTGTTTCCTTATAGCAAAGCACAATTTTTTCATCTCTGATCCATTCTCACTCATTTCCATTTTGCTCCCCCACTCACTTTCTGTCACCAGAGGTAGCTGCAGAGCCCTGGATCACGAACCCTCTTCAAATGATTTTTTTTTTTTTTAATCAACGCATCTCTATGCATGATTTTGTCCCTTCATTAAAAATGCATTGTTAAGAATGTTCATAAACAACTCTGCTTGGGAGAAATTCTTAGCTTGTCCAAAAAATTGATGTGTTACACATCTAACTGGATAACCAGCTGCTCAGCTGTGAAGCTTTTGGAGAAAAATAGACTGGGGATTGCTGAAATGACAGTCCTATATATTAAAGGTGTCCCGTTGATGTTTTTGCACAGAGTAGAAATTCTGCTACATTCCACTCAGCCTATTCTTAAAGTACTAAGCTAACATTTAACTAAAGCATTCCTCTTATCTTATTATCTTGATTTTAGTGACGTACCTCTAAATAGATAGCAAGAAAAAAATGTCTGTTGAGCCTTATGTTCCTTTATTTATTCATGTATTCACTTCAACGTGGAATTGGCAAACAAATTTTAGCTGTTTTTGACAGCAAAGCCAAATGCATGCGCCTCACCCTCTGCCAGTTGTATTTCTTTAAGTATCAGTTGCAAGATTACAAAGTTGCCTCAGACAGAAAACCTTTTACCCTGGTTTAGCATTTTGGCTTTTCCATGGAGACAGACTTGCTTATTTTTCCGAGGGGTCAAGAAGGGGTTTTGCCGCTGTGCTGACATTTTGCATCATCTTCCGTCTTTTGCATCTGGAAAAAAAAGGAAAAAAAGAAAGAGCACATTTCTGAAATGACAGTAAAAATGCATCGCTCCTTTGAAGTGACGTGGGCTGCATCTGTCTGTGCATCAGCAGGTTAGTCAGAGGGACCAGAAGAGAATTCTCTAATCCCTGGTGTATAGATGAGCCATACATGGATAATTTTTTTGTCTTCCTTTGATTGCACCACCAGGTTTAGAGACTCTCTTATAGAAGTGATGCCTTATGTGTGGAGGGGAAAAAAACAGAATATTGTAATTAGAAAAAAACTCTAACTTCCCTGTCACATCTGGCCTTCATGCTTCAATAATCCCTTGAGCACAGCTCATAAATAATGAGAACTCAGAGACGGGCTCTACAACTCCAGTGCATTTTATTGACTTCCAGGGGATGCACAAAAAGATAGAATATATCCTGAAGGCAAAAGCATACACTGTTTTCTTAGTCTTCTATCAAATGTGTATCACTAACAATTTAATTACTATTTATTGAGCACTGCCAGTAGGGTAAAAGGGGCACAAAAATAATTGCTATGTGTAAACAGAACTGATTTTTATCTGTTTCTTTATTTAGCATTACCCTGCTATCCATTTCAGGCCTTTTGTTGTAGCTTAATGTGATACAGATTAAGAATATTGTGATTTGAAAAATAATGTGAAAAGTGAAATCAAGCAGGCATCAAAAGATAATATCATGTTAAAAAAAATACTGAACAACCAACACCTTATCCAGATACAAATACTTAAAAGTAAGTAAAAAAACAACTTTAATCTTACTGAAATTGAATAAAATAGCAATAAAATATATATGCATCTAACTAGATAGCCAAATGCTCAGCAGAGGCGAGTTTACTAACCCTGTTAACTTCAACAGACCCACCCTCTTTTGTTTATTGACAGAATAATTTGATGCAGAGTCAAAATCTTTGTATGTGTTGCCTAAAATATGAACTGCGGGGTAAGAAAACTGGGCGGAGACATGATAAAAACCCATTCCATAAACTTCACAGAAGCATGTCCAGGTGGAAAATAAAAGAAAGACAGAAACAGGGATCTCCTTCCCGTGATCTCCCTCTCAGTAGATTACAGCTTCACTTTGGTTTATAAGAATGTTACACCCTCCAGTCTGGACGTTTTTGTTTGGAATTGGGTTTGAAATGAACTATTTTGTTAGCAAGAAAGAAAACAATATGCAGATTCCGTTCCAAAATATTCAAGTCAATATTAGTTTTAAAAATAACAAAGAGAAAAATGCATCTGAGAACTTAAAAATGTAGTTTGGGTCCACATGTGTGCCTTTCCCACATATTTAGAGCTAGCCTATTATTCTGTTATTCCTAAACTGTACACGGTGTTTCCTTCAGCCAAAGCTGACTGGTTTTTCCTGAATACATCTTCTAGCTTTAAACTTTTGCCAAGTCAGTTTTTTGGGATCCATTCCTTAAAGCCAAAGGGACTAACTTCCTGATGGTATCCATTTTCTTTTTTTTCCTCTGCAGGCTTAAGTTGTAACTGGGTATCTTGTTATGAGAAGCGAAATGAATAATTCAACGTACATAAACTCTTCCACTGAAAATGTGATGGCCTTGGAGAGCCGCTATAAAACTGTTGAGGTGGTGTTCATCGTCCTGGTGGCAGGGTCTCTCAGTCTAGTCACCATAATCGGGAACATCCTGGTCATGGTGTCAATCAAAGTCAACAGGCACCTCCAGACTGTCAACAATTATTTCCTGTTCAGCTTGGCCTGCGCTGACTTGATCATCGGCATCTTTTCCATGAACCTGTACACCCTCTACACTGTGATAGGCTACTGGCCCTTGGGGCCTGTGGTGTGTGACCTCTGGCTGGCCCTTGACTACGTGGTCAGCAACGCCTCTGTAATGAACCTGCTCATCATCAGCTTTGACAGGTACTTCTGTGTCACCAAGCCTCTGACGTATCCCGTGAAGCGCACCACGAAGATGGCCGGCATGATGATCGCAGCCGCCTGGGTGCTGTCCTTCATCCTCTGGGCCCCTGCAATCCTCTTCTGGCAATTCATTGTGGGAGGAAGGACTGTCCCAGATGGGGATTGCTACATCCAGTTTTTTTCCAACCCTGCAGTCACTTTTGGCACTGCCATTGCAGCCTTCTATTTGCCTGTTATCATCATGACTGTCCTTTACTGGCAAATCTCTCGAGCCAGTAAGAGTCGGATAAAGAAAGGAAAAAAGGAAGCCTCCCAAAACCAAGAAACAGTTTCCCCCAGCCTTGTCCAAGGTAAAATAGTGAAACCAAACAATAACAATATCCCAACCAGCGGAGATGGGTTGGAGCACAGCAAAATTCAGAACGGAAAAACCAGTGAAGAGACTGTGACCAATAACTGTGTTCAAGGGGAGAAGGAGAGCTCCAACGACTCCACCTCCATCAGTGTGGTCGCTTCCAACTTGAAAGAGGATGAAGCTACCAAAGACGCCAGACAGGCTTCTGCCTCCCAAGACCACGTCAAAGCAGAGAACTCCAAGCTGACATGCATCAGGATAGTCACCAAGTCCCAAAAGGGGGACTGCTGTGCCCCTACCAACACTACCGTGGAGATTGTAGGCACGAACGGGGAGGAGAAGCAGAACAGCGTAGCCCGGAAAATCGTCAAGATGACAAAGCAGCCAGCCAAAAAGAAACCGCCCCCTTCTAGAGAGAAAAAAGTGACAAGGACGATTTTGGCCATCCTCCTGGCCTTCATCATCACCTGGACCCCATACAATGTGATGGTGCTCATCAACAGCTTCTGCACATCCTGCATCCCTACCACTGTATGGACCATAGGCTATTGGCTCTGTTACATCAACAGCACCATCAACCCTGCCTGCTACGCGCTCTGCAATGCCACTTTCAAGAAGACCTTTAAGCACCTTCTCATGTGTCATTACAAGAATATAGGAGCTACAAGGTAAAAATAGTAATGAAAATAATTATGGAAAGGGTGAAGAAGTTCCAAATTAAATTTAAAAAACCCTCAATGCTATAGCACTTTATGCTCTTCTATGGAATGTGCAATCCAGGATGTTAGTGGAAGTACGGATAAGGGGCATCAGCTGTACCCCTGAGGACTACACTTTAAAACATTTTTTTTTAATAAATGAAAATAAATCTTTAAGACACAGGGATGTTTGAGAAATTATTCAAGTATGTGGACTGGAGGCACAGTTCCTTACTTTCTGAGAATATTCTGCAGAAGGGCTTTAAAGTCTATGATTTTTGGTCATTCTGTGCAAAATACTTGTTCTTTCATTCTCTTTTTCTTGTTTTTTCCTGTGTGTGTTTATTACATCTTCATCTAGGTAAAAAAAAACCACCAAATTTTAATAATAACTGTGTGGAAGAGTCATAAGAGTTTGGAAGATCATTGCATAATCCAAAACAATCATGGCAGAAATTTTCTAAAGCTCAAAGCTGTCTAAAGCTGTTTTGCCACTTTCATGTAAGAAGCTTAATGTTAGGTAAATCATGATGAAAGTTTTTTATGTTGTCTATGACACCACCATTTCCAAAAACACATCAGTTCTGAAAGTGTACTTATGCACAACATGTAATCATTGTATATTGTTCCAAGTCTGCTGCTTGCCCCCTGCCAGAGGCTTTTGTTCTGTAGCTACTTCATCATGACAAGATCAAAGTGAAAAGACGTGGTCTCATCCAGATTGCTACATGCCAAGATTCTTCAGCATCCATGTAAACCAAAGCTTTTGAGATGATTTTGTTCACTTTGTTCCTCACATAACATCAACCTGTGGATTTGTCTTTTACCTTTGTCAGCCTTTTCTTCCTTTCTGTACCTTACTTGTCCAAGGCATGACTGAATATCAAAACAAGCTGTAAATTTAAAGGTCTCATCCGGTTGGTCACCATGGTGGCCAAAGGGTCTCATCTGAAGAATAGAAACAAGATTTTTACTAGAAAAATGAAAGGCTACATCTATTTAAAGTTGGATGTACAGATGAAGAGGTATGTTGAGGCTTCACAGAATGAATAGTTAATGTTAGATGACCATGCTCTTGACCTGTCAAAAGATGATTCTATGATTAATTTATTGAGGAAAAGAATAAGATAGACTGACATACCCACTTGGATCAAGCTCTGCTAAGCCTTTAGTGTGAAGCTGGGGTTCTTTCTGGCTGAATCCTGGACAAGATGCTTGCTTTCTGGAAAAGATATTGTTCACATTGCCTTGTACTACCTGAGAGCCACTTTTTGTCTGTAAGCCAAGGGGTAACACTAATAAAAAGGCAGAGAGGGAAACTGTGATTGTAGAAAACCAGATAATGAAATAGTCTGGATGGGAGTCTGGCAAGGGTTACACTCAAATATTTTTTGCTACTCTACACTAGGCAAAATTTAGATTATTTCTGCCTAACAAAGAATTTAGTATTCCAATATTTGATATTTATTGTAGCAAAACTAAACATTTTGTGGCCAGATCAAAGGGTATCAGATTACTGAAAACAGAGATAATCTGTGAGTTATGCATATTTTATTTACCTCTCTCTTAGTACCTCTAACTTCCAGGGCCCTAACAAAGGTACATTAATATATTTTGTTACCCAAAAAGAGCATAGACAATGTCCTGAGGGTCTCTTTTCTGGAGTGAAAGCCACCCACTAAACAGGACACCAATTCATTCTGTTATTTCATGCTACAACTTTAGAGTATTCCAAAACACACCTCAAAATAGCAGCCTCTGAGATTACAGAGGAATTAATCTTGCAGAATTAAGTTTTACATTTGACAAGCTTATTGGAACACAGTGTCAAAGTACTTTGGTACCATGACAGTTTTCATGTTTTGTAGTAACAAGTTCTCAGCAGAAAGTGAAAATGAGGGGGATTAAGCTGCAGTAAATTAAGGCCACGTTAAACTTCGGATTAATGGATCTTAATATGAAGTCATTGAATTTATATCCCTCGTGATTTCATCCTAATATAACTGTCTCTATACAGCCAAGGATCTAATTTTGCAACGCTCACTTGCCTTGAGTGATATCTACTATCATTGTTTTCATCTTCCAGCTTGTAAGGAAGAATAACTCAATTACAAAGCTTGCCAGACAGCACTGCTTGCCTTTTAAAACTTCATTCACTAGGTTTTATCTTGACAGGTCAAAGGAAAGGCTTACACATTCCTAGGCCGTTCATTCTCTTACAGTGCCAAAAAAATCCAGATAAAATCCCAAGATAAAATAAAATAAAACACGTTCAATTTCTTAACCTGACTTCTTTAGAAAAGTTTCATAAAAGAAACACACCTGCTTCTTTCTTTCAGGAAGTGCTGTGGGTATCAATAGTACAGGTAGTCAAATAGGGAAAATGGTTTGTATAGCCATACTTAATCTTTTAACTCTGGTTTTCTGGCAGGTGTGCAAATCCTTTATCCTCACATTTGAAGCTATCTCTTGTTCATAATTAATTAATTAAACAGCTAAGGATGCTCTTACAGGTTAAGAAATGCGACAGATTGTAATTATATTCCTTTGTCATGTGATATGATGACACTCAAAATACTACAGGAAGAAAAGTACTTTGGGGCTAGCATTCATGAAGAACACAAACAAAGGAAAAATATCAGTTTGAAGTTTTCTAGCACTTTTCCATATTATCACCTTCACCTTTGATCTTAAAAGACAAGGTGCTTTGATTTGTGTTATAGTATATTTTAAAGGCTTGCAGGACACACAGTTCTCTGTGCTTCCACCCTGTTCCATGGTACATTTGCATTTGCAGACAATTAAACAGTGTAAAAATAGATGACATACTGCACCTATCTATGGATCCACAGGCATTCAAACACATGACCCTACACAATTTATATTCATGAAAAATAACCAACTAATACTCAAGATATTGCATGGAATCCTGTCTGCCTTGTGTGCATTGCCAGCTGCTGGGAAGTGCAGAGCCAACACAGAGCACTGTCTAGCCCCTCCTGAAGGCAGAGAAGAGGCAGAATGTGCCCTCAGATATTGGGAACCTCTTGGGTCAGACAAAAATGTGACAATGGTCCAGAACAACAAAATAATTTGTTCTTGAATATCCTTTGAGCTTTCATGTCTTTCCTTTGTGTCCCAAATTACGTTCACCAGGTTTCACTTCCCTTCTGAGTGATAGTCCTGCAGGATCTAGATGTCAGTCTGGAAGAGCAGCTCTCCCTGGGTAGCTTCGGTTTCCATGGCTGTCACCTGCACCCCGTGGTCCCCGAGGCCCCAGGTGGCCCTGCTGCTGGAGCTGCCTCATCTCCACCTTGGGCTTGGCCAGAGGATCCCAGCAGCACATCCACACCATGTGCTGCACTGACCACTTCTGTTTCACATAGGAATTAAGTACACTGTGCAGGTGATTCATGAGAACAAAAAGAAAAGAAAGAAATCCCAGAAACTATAACCAACAACAAAAAGTTGCAGCTAGAACTTCTTGCCCCCTCCTTTTCTTCCTCTTTCATTATTTCCAGAAAGAGGCAACCCACAGGGAGTGATTTGTGTTGTCATGGGAAAGCCTTTGTGCTCCAGGAAGAGAACAGCAACTTGGAGACGGAAATCCAGTGGAAAACTTTTCTGAGTATTGAAGATGTCTGTGGTCAAAGAGAAAGGAAGAAAGAAGGAAAAGGAAAAGGAAAAGGAAAAGGAAAAGGAAAAGGAAAAGGAAAAGGAAAAGGAAAAGGAAAAGGAAAAGGAAAAGGAAAAGGAAAAGGAAAAGGAAAAGGAAAAGGAAAAGGAAAAGGAAAAGGAAAAGGAAAAGGAAAAGGAAAAGGAAAAGGAAAAGGAAAAGGAAAAGGAAAAGGAAAAGGAAAAGGAAAAGGAAAAGGAAAAGGAAAAGGAAAAGGAAAAGGAAAAGGAAAAGGAAAAGGAAAAGGAAAAGGAAAAGGAAAAGGAAAAGGAAAAGGAAAAGGAAAAGGAAAAGGAAAAGGAAAAGGAAAAGGAAAAGGAAAAGGAAAAGGAAAAGGAAAAGGAAAAGGAAAAGGAAAAGGAAAAGGAAAAGGAAAAGGAAAAGGAAAAGGAAAAGGAAAAGGAAAAGGAAAAGGAAAAGGAAAAGGAAAAGGAAAAGGAAAAGGAAAAGGAAAAGGAAAAGGAAAAGGAAAAGGAAAAGGAAAAGGAAAAGGAAAAGGAAAAGGAAAAGGAAAAGGAAAAGGAAAAGGAAAAGGAAAAGGAAAAGGAAAAGGAAAAGGAAAAGGAAAAGGAAAAGGAAAAGGAAAAGGAAAAGGAAAAGGAAAAGGAAAAGGAAAAGGAAAAGGAAAAGGAAAAGGAAAAGGAAAAGGAAAAGGAAAAAAAAGAAAGCTGAAGCAATATTTAAGACTTGTTTTCCAGTTAGAACAACATCCAAGAAAAACTTGTCAGCTTTCTTTCTGTTTGAGAATTTCATTTGATTTATTAGGAATCATAGGATCTATTCAAAGATAGCAAAGTATTTGAATGTTGACTGATGAAAGACAGTCCAAAGACAACAAACACATCTATATAGGTCAGATTAGGTTTTCTTTCTTCCTTTCTTTGTTTTTTTGCTGTACAAAAGCTCACGGGGATGGGAGTGCTCAAATGGACCCTAGAGATCTGCTGTTTGGCATTCACAAAGCATGAAAGGGACAAAAGGAAGTGCTAAATCTATCAGCCCTCTGTTTTCTTCTAGTGGAGGAAAATCTATTCACAAGAAGAGGTGCCCTCAAGAAGTGTGGCTGTGGTGAGAACAGCCCACACACCACTGAAGAAACCCTTGAAGTGGCCCAGCAGCTCCTGGGCATCCAGAGGTAGCAGAAGGGCAGAGACTTTTTTTTTTTAATTTTATCTCCTTATGGATTTGAGTGTGTCCATCTGTCTGTGGAACTTGCTAGCAAACTCAATGTCCCCCTCCCCAGTTTTAACTGATTCTGATCTCTGTTCTTCATTCCTATGAGTGAGACATTCCTATGGAGGAGTGAGTGCTGCCCCAGGACACAGCTCCCAGTTTCTCCTGCGGTGCTGGGGTGGCACACTTTGTATTTTTCACCTCTGCTGACAGTACCTCTCCTTGTCACTTTTGTGCCCCAAAATCAATCATGGCAGTGGCCTAGCAGGACTGAATAGGTAAAGCATCTTGACTGCCAACCTGCTGCACACTTGAGGGGAGGGAGTGAAGAGCAATGCTGATGTTTTTTCTCCCTCCCCTTAAAACACATTGTAAAAATCTTTATTTTTTGACAAATTATGGTGTTTTGAGGGGTGAGAATCTAAAGTTCTACAAAAGAAAGGGCAGGAAAACAAACTCTGGCCCTGTGCATGGGGGGTATTTGCTGACAGTTGAGTTTGGATTTTAATAGTCCCAGATGACAACAATGCAAGTGGTAGAAATTGAGAGGCTTGGAAGCCGTTAGTTTTTCTTTCACTACTGACACTTACAAGGGTATGATTTCTATACAATTGCTTTTTCACTTCTTTAATGTCACAAAATACTATAGACTCTTAAGCAATTTTTATTTTTTAAAATTTATAGAAAATCTTGCCTTGACGGAACCTCAGAGATGGTCTTTAATTTGCTGCGGCCTCTCTTCTCTGCCTGTTTTTCCTCTTTTGACACAGTTTTACCAAAAAGCTTTCCTCTTTCCTCACTTTAACAAGTGGCACCTGTGTTACAGCTACAGGCTTGCAGTTCCACTTCCCTTTCAGGCCCTGTGAATGCTGGTATTCAACCTCTTTAACCCCATCCCAAAATTGCCCTCAGTAGTATCCATCCTCCTCCACTGAAGCCCAAGCTACTGTGTGGAGTGGCAAGTTCCATAAATCCCTTCTGCATGGGTTTTAAATTGGAAGCAAAACAAACCCTCACATGAAACAAAGCCAAATCAGTTCTTTTGTTCCCCAGTTTTGTTGTCTCTGTGTTAGGCACAACGGTGGATAATGTCAAAGAGTGAATGTGCTTGTAGTGGAATATCATGCTGCCACATGCACGCATTAATTGTCTGCTCCATGCAACAGAAAGGCAGGCCTGCCTTCCCTCGAATCCCCTTTCATTCATGAGCTTACTAGCAGAGTATTCACTGAGAGTCCAAACCTAAGAATGTAATTATAGCAAGGCTAAGTTGAACATGAATCATTTACCACAACCAATGCAATTATTTTTCCTATATTTTTGCTTCCCTCCTTTTTGCAATGGCCTCTTTTGCTACATTGTGAAGCGAGTGAGTTACATGAGCGTACCAGTCCTCCCAGGCCTCATATTTCAGCGTACTGGGTAGATTGTTAAACACATTTCATTCCATTAATAACCAAATAAAAGAAAATAAATTCTGGTGTCCTTTTTCCTTCCAAAGTTCTGCATTACCTGAAAAGTGCCATTCAGCGACTACTCTTTTTCATCTTTCCACTGTGAGGT
>VYXD01005828.1:572614-589374 GCA_013397195.1 Hylia prasina
GGTTGGTGGGTTTTTTTGTTGTTGTTTGATTGGTGTTTGGGGGGTTTTTTTGGATCATACTTGCCAAGAAGCACACAGAAAACATTTTCTGAGACATGTCCCAAAGTGCTCTGACTTTGGCAGAAGCAGCTCTGTGTGGTACAAGAGGCAGTGTGATCACAGCCCATGTCACAGTGCCCATGGAAGGAAGAGTTTCACCAAGTGTTTAATATCCAGACTGACCCACCTGACAGCACTGGAGAAAGCACAGGGGGACAAGGCTGGTGTGTTTTTATTTGTGGAGGGACAAGCGAGTCACAGCTGGATTGCTTTTCTGCTTCCCCCAGCTCATGTAGGCTTCAGGGAAGAGGTAAGAATTTCTGCCCTCGCTGGAGACTCTGTCTCTCCACCTCTACTCCAAAGACAGCCCTTCCCTGAAGCACATCATGGTAGTAGTGGCAGTAATAATAATAAAAACACTGGTGGGAGTGCCATGACCGGCAATCAACAGACATTCTTCTATCCTATCCCTTATTTCTGGTGCCACTTAGGTGAGGTGGGTGGTAAGTTAGAGACTAGCAATTTGTAAATACCTTTAGATAGTGTGTTTTAACATGACCAACACCATATCTTGACTGTGTAAAAAATAATACATTATGTGTAATACTATCCAGATAAGCTTATAATGTAAATATATCTACAATGAATGTCAAATTACGCTTCAAGCTCTATGTATGAGGAAGAACCTCATCTCTTCTTGAGATCTTTTTTAACTTAATAATATGAAAAACTTGTTATTCATTTATATAGATAAAATAAAAAAAACCCTGTATTCTTTTCTTCAAAAGAAAATACTACTGCAAGAAAGAAGGGAATGCATTACCTGTATGTGATATCCAAAATCATGTGGTAAAACCAGGAACTGAGAATCTTACAAGTAGGGGACTGGTCAAATTCTTGATGCCGTACATTTGATCTCATATAAATAAGATAAGCACAAGTTTATGGTTAGCTGTGCAAAGCTGACCCACTTGATTATATATACATTATAGATATATATTTATATATGCTGTATAGATATACATATATTATACACAACATTCATACAGTGAAAGCAAAGTTTGATAAAGTTATATTAACTGGGAATTTCGATGTAATGTTGTGTTCCATTTGGAGAAAAAGCATCTGTTTTATTCAGCAGCATTCTAAATTGTTCTACAAAATAGAGAAAGAAGGCATTTCATCAAAACAAGCCATGAAGGAATAAGTTGATGAGGGTTTGAAACATTTTGAAGAGACAAATTAAATTACATGCAATATATGTGTATGTACTTCTGCTGAGTTGTATTCCTAGTTAAAGCATTGCATTAAACAGAGAATTATAATAGTAAAAATGTGTTTGTATGTGGTATCTCTGTTTATTTAATCTTTCTACTGACTGAACTACTTTGTGAAATGTAATGGTGATAGATGGAGAAAAGTGGTTTTCCTACAGTAGCCATGGGTTGTGAGAATGTCTGTGGTAATCAGAAGAAAAATTCTAACCTTCTTTTCCCTGACTTCCTTGGCAAGTGTGACGCTCGAGAGGTCTGAAGTACAACTTCACCTGTCCTTGTTTTATCAACACCTTTGTTCCTCCTTCAGAAAACATCACCTTTAACCTCAATGTCCCTTCAGCATTCTGACAAAGGCCCCAACAAAACATTCCTCCAGATATTTCTGTCATCCAAGTATTGAAAGGGAATAGGTAAGACTCTCTTGTAGCTGTCCCCTTATATCCAAGCAAAATAATTTTTTAACTTTAAGGGGAGCTGGCACCACTAACAACTAAATACATATTGAGCTCCCTTTGCCTCACAAATGCAAACCTATCTGCATGGCATGCTCAGAAAGCATCTGGGAGTAGAGATAAAGAAATAAGGTGCATATCCAGCTTCTCGGGGTCCCAGGACACTGTTTCACTGCCACTTCAGAAGCAGACAGAGCTCAGAAGCAGCAAAGGGAGCCAGTGGTGGTGACTGGGGACCATGCCTGCCCAGGTAAATCTGGCTTTCGGAGCACAGTCAGCCTATCAGTTTGACAAGTGATTGAAGAGGGGTGTCTCTTGGGCATGGTGGGTGCATCAGCTCTGTCAGGGTCAGGATATTTTTGTCCAGCCACTCCAGAATGAGAAGAAGCCATTTTAATAATGTGGTCTATGTTGGCTTCCTTTTCCTAATTTTTCTTTTCTAAAATTTGAGGATCTTCACTGTTTTCACCTTTACAGAACTTTACACCTGTCTCAACCTCTCTGCCAAGGCCTTTCTGCCTCTGCCATTTGCTCTACTATTTCTTCAGCCCAAGCTCACCTTCAGCCATTTTACCACTCCTCTTCACCTGCAGCTTTCCACAATGGAAGTGAGAAAAGCAAGTTTTTCACCTGCCTTTGTCTCAGAGAAATCAGATAAATTGATGTGATTGAATAGATTTATTTACTTGTCCTATATCTAAGCCCCCTTGAACCCTGCAGAGCAGGGACTCTACTGATAGGCTGTCAGGTGGGAAAATTTTAAGAGGTAGACCCTGATGGCCAAAAGACATTTGTAAGAATCACAATAGAGAAAAAAACAGGTACCTGAAATCTGTTTTCCCAAGGCACAACTATTTTCAGCGTGCACATTTCTTATTTATATATGTATTTAACATACATATTGCAGAAACATACAGTTAAGGCTACCTGCAAATTCAGAGCACTGATGCTAAACTTTTGTTCGTCTTCCCACGCATATTTTGAAAACATTTTTGCTGATTGTGCACAGTAGAAAAATACATGGATATGCCAGATTATCTGCCTAAGCCATTCACTCAGACTCACAGTTTCACCACCAGGCTGTGAACAAAGTTACCTTTTTCTTTAAGAGTAGAATCACACTCAGCACAATAAAAATTACCACCTCAATCTTCAAGTACAGCCAGTAATATCTGCAGTTAATGTAATACCTCATGATGTACATTATCTCCCCTCTGGAGAGACATCTTGAGACCACGGCCACAAGGCCAGAAGTGTCTTTATTAAATGCTTCTCTTTGAGGTCATTTATTAGCAGAAAAAATTAGGCAAAGTGTAGCTACCTACTTCACCCTGAGTTTTGGGAGCACCTTAAGAAAATCAATACAGAGAAATGCTGCTATTTAGTAAATCCATTAACACTGTTTCTGGCCTTTTGCCAAGCATTGCATGCACCGTCTGAACATGGGAACCCACTTGGCAGCACTAGGAGACTGACACCTTCTTCTCCATGGAGCTTGCCAACCTCACTTCTGCCAACACAGAACAAGGGGAAAGAACAAAATCAGCAAGAATGAGATCGAAGAATTGGAGGAACAAAAAACCCTTTTCTTTCTGCTCTCAGTCTTTGTTCTGTCTTGCCACCCTCTCCTTCCTCATTTTGCTTCTTCCTCCCTTCCTTTTCCCTTTCTTCCTTGCTTGTTTCTGACAAGTCTCATCTACCTCTCCAGGTTTCTCTCTCATTAACAGCTTGCTAAAGGTGCTAAATAAATCACTATGAAATCAAAGCCTCTGGCTTAAAAATACAAAGCAAAGTGAAAAAGATAAGAAAGAATGCCTCAAAAATGCCTCAAAAACGCTGGAGTTAATTCATTTTAGTTTAGGGACCAAAGATTTTCCCTGACTCCCCCCATAATCACTACTATCATTTTGCCTGCAGTGGAAAAACCATTTATAAACAGGGCTGAGCAGAGATTACTAAATCCATATGGCACAGGAGCAATATTCCTAAATTCCTAAAAACAGGAGGGTAAGGCTTCAGCATTCCTGCTGGTAGCCAAGAGATAAGCATGAGAGCAGAATTCAGTGTATACAGACTTAGTTGTTAAAACAGTGGATGTTCAGGATGTTCCACAGAAAATATAAACAAGACACATCAAATATGGACATCAAATCCCAGATTTTTTTTATGCTGTCTTTCTAAAATGAAAAATAAACAAACCATAGTTTCCAAGTGTTTTCAGTGGTATATTTTCCATTACATGGAATGTAATTTCCTTGTATGGAAAAAAGTCACCGTTATTTTATAAAAGAGGGAGTTGAAGTCTTCCATTCATGCTGAGAAGACATGAACTTGACAACTACAAAATAATGGAATTGGTTGGGAAATTTCTAGTTAAACATTTTTCTTGCTATAAAATGCTGATTTGTTTGGGGTTTTTTTGTTTAGGTTTTTTTGGGGTTTTTTTTTTTTTTTTGGTGGGTTGTTGGGGTGGGTAAAGCAAGAGGAGACTGAGGGGAGACCTCATTGCAGTTAAAAATTCCTCTTAAGGGGAAGAGGAGTGTCAGGCACTGATGTCTGCTCTGTGATGACCAGTGACAAGACCCAAGGGAATGGCCTGAATTTGTGTCAAAGGAGGTTTAGGTTGATTATCAGGAAAATATTCTTCATCCAGAGTGTGACTGGGCACTGGAACAGGCTCCCTAGGGCAGTGGTCACAGCACCAGCCTCATAGAGTTCAAGAAGCATTTTTACAATATTCTTGGGCACATGGTGTGACTCGAGGGGATGGTGATGTGCAAGGTCAGGAGTTGGACCTGAGATCTTTGAGGGTCCATTCCAACTCGGCTTATTCTGTGATTCTGTGATTTTGAAGGAATTCCTGGTCTTTAAATGCTCTAGGAAAAAAGTTTTATAGCTTTTGCACAGCCTTGAGCAGTGTCCAACCAGAGATACACCAGGCTAGAACAAGCATAAGCAGGTTTCCATAGCATTTCACAGAGCACAGGAATGACCATGATTTTTGTTCTGGACATGCTCGGGTCATAATCCAAAGCATAAAATCAGCATGATTATGCTTTTATGAACACTTATAGAGGTGCTCCTCTAATGCTGGGGACACTGCAAAGAGGAATAAAAGGGAGGAATATATACTTTAAAGATACATGCTAAAAGATGTTAATCTCTTGGCAGACACAGTTCAGAGTGAAAAGGGCTGAAAAGTGAAAGTCAATGGTGTTTGCAAAGAACTGTGAAGCCACAGCAAGAAATGAAGATGAGGCATGTCAAGCTTCATTTGTCAAAAGTAGGACACCATCCTAGGGGCAATGTAGAAACATAATTTTCCCTTATTTAAGGAACCCTGTTTAAAGGGGTTGAAGGCCTCTTTGGGTACAGTTTTTCCTGCCTATATTGATGATGGGTAGTGCCAGGGTGACAGGCTTAGAGTACCCTCTTCTGAACAGCTACAGTTGGACAAGATGCTTCTCAGTTCACATGTGCATGGCCCCAGGATTTCAGAGGTTTTGTAGATGCAGCTGTAACAATAATTCTAATAACTGGTGTATGCTGGAAAAAAGGAGACAAGAAGTAGAGAGGGGAGGAAAGAAGAGAAATCCCTTATGCAGAGCTGCAAACTGTATGGAGAGAAAATAAAGCAGATTGGTTCTTATGCCTTTGCTCTGTATTCAGAAGTGTCTTTTGTTCTGGGAGAGCATTTGGTCCTTACAGCATAAAACTGTTGTGTCCAGTTTTGCATGTCCTTGAACACAGTAGAGCCACCTTTGGGATAAGTTTCCTGAGGGCACAGGAGAACAGCCTTCTTTCCTTACCCTGGAAAGGTAATGCTCATGGCTGGCATGGACCAGCCCCTCTGATCCCTCACAAAGGCTCCTCATGAGAAGTGAACAAAGCAATAAGGCAGAGACCTCTGGCCTGGTACAGTGCAGGCTGTAAAGGGCAGAGCAGCACTGCTCTGTTAGCAGGGTCTGACATTCCCATCATGTTTTCTCCTCTCCATCACTCCCTCTTAGCATGCACCCCACAAAGGTGCAAGGACAGCCACTTCACAATAACATCACCCCACATGAATACTAACCTGAAATGAGAGGAGCCTTACAATGGGAACTGAGAACCTGAGTGCAAAGGCCCAGTGTGACAATCACCCAAAGCACAAGGGACAGGCAGTAGCTTGATAGCACTTTTTCCATTTCCATCCACCCCTCCCTTTATAAGTTTGCATTTTGTACAGAAGGGAAAAATAAAATAACAGATTTGGATTCAATTCCATACAAGTCATTGCTCTTCCTGTTACGCTGGACATGGGTTGTGACTGTGATGGATAAGCAATAAATATATTAAATAAAAAAATACACCCTTGGCTGTTAATTTGCCAGGAGAAGCCTTGAGACTCTGGTTTAAAGTCATTTCTTTTGCACACCCTATCTCCTGCTCCATTGCCTTTTGCCTGTTGTTCCAGGAAACCTCCTCCAAGGGGCTTTCTTTCTATTAGGTTATGGACCTAATCATGAAACAGTAATTCCTCAGGGGCCCAGACAGTGCTGGTTACTTTCTAATGAGATAAAGTACCCCTCATCCCTAGGTCACTGCCTTGAAATCACCTCTAGTTTTTCCATGGCTAGGAGTGATCCCAATCTGTTGATAACAATGTTCATGGTGGTGGGTACAGCTGCCTCAAAGCAAAGCACTTAAAGGAAGAAGCTAGATGAAATGTTGAATTTAGGGAAGGAGCATTATGAGTTTTTCTTTAATTTCCGCTGGTTTTCACCACATCAGTAGCTTATCTGAAAATAAATTCAAAATTAACCTTCAACTCAGAGCAAATACAAGCCCAGTGAGTATTTGTGAATACACCTCACCCATAAATTTGTCAGTAAATTATTCTAGAGTGAAAGTGGCAAGGGGAGGGAGGGGTGCAGTTTTATACCTGTGACATAAGTGACATAAGCATCAGAAAAGCAATTCAAAACTAGAAAGGAAAAATTCAGCAAAATGAAAAATTTTATTTAACAAAATTCTATCATTTATTCTTTGATTATTGTATGCATTTCTAAATTATGCTGTAATAAATCAATGAAATGCATGCACCCTATAACACAAAATATTGAAAGCTCTTTCCAGGATATCTCATTTCATGGAAAGCTGTAGAAACATGTTTTTGTTCCAAGCCTTAACAAAATAATAATTTCCTAGCTGTCAGGGAGTTGGAGAACTGTATTTCATTGTCCCTACTATTTGTGTGTCTGCCTCATGAGCATATACAGAGATGTACAACTGAAACACCTGAAGGCCAGGATGTTGACATACTAGATATCACAAAGGCAGGCACAGAAGCTGAAGTATAAATAACTAATGTCACCTCAGTATAAATACATTTTTCAATATTTAAAATTTGTATTCAAGGTAATTGTGCAGTGAGTGTTGTTTGAGCAGAGCAAAAGAAAAATCTGCTATTTTAAACCTCAGAAAAACACTGAAAAGCAGTATTTTTCAAAATCTGGGGGGAGGGGGGCAGTGTTTGCTGTCCTGTTCAGCTGCTCAGCTGGGAGGAGGTGGTGCAGCATCAGCACACAGCCTGTGTTTCATGAATGGTACAAACATGTCTCTCCAGACACCTGGGAGTGATTGACTCTTGTAAGAGTTTAGGGCAGTTGAGGAAGGGCAGGAGGTACCTTTGTAGGAGGGGATCTCCTCTCTCCCTGCACAGCTGGGTGTCAAATTCCCTGCACCCCTGTCTCAGGAGCAGAGCTCTGTGTATTGATCAGCACAACACAGCTGTCCACCCACGTGGTTATTAATGGCTAATTAACAGCTCAAGCACCCACAAGCTGCATTTTTTTCTTAGCACCAGCCCGCAATCAATTAAATAACCAGAAGGGCTGCTAGAGGAGCCATCAATTGCAGAAGTTATTACACTCTCAGGATGTTTCACTGAAAACTCCCACACAAAGCAATAAGGTCTTGGATGCTGTTGTGTCTTCATCAGGAGTTTTCAGTGAGGTTGGGGCCCCTGGTGGGCACTACCTGGTGCAGAGTGGCAGTGCTGCACAGAGCCCTCAATTCCCAATTCCCTCTGTGTTCAGCTACCTGGATTGACTACTCTGGGGCCCTCAGGAGTAGGAGAGGAAATTAGAACAGCTTGAAAGGAGCATGGAGAACAAAACACAGAAAAAATTATCTGCAGTTGGCTCCCATTAAGGAGCAAATCCTGTTTGCTGGTCAAAAAGTCCCAAAATATTGGGTGCTTTCCAAGGGAAATATGAGGAAACTTGAGAGAGGTAGCCCATTTTCACTGCTTAATTTAACAGCTTGCTGTTGGTGTATGTGAAAAAGCCATTGTAGCAAACAAAGCAAATAAACCTGATTTTAAGGCCAGTGGGGGAAAAAAAAATATTTAGACAGATATAACATTTATGTTCAGAAAAAAGCAAGACAAGATTTCTTTTCCTGGTTATTTTTCCTAATAATATACATGTTATTTTACACCTTCTTAGCTATGTTCTGTAGTGTAAAGTAACTTCCATCCTGGCTTTATGACATTTCTCATATTGAAATTGTAGTGACCAAAGCCGAAGGGAAAGGTGATTGACTTCAGGTCACTAGACCACAGCAAGGAGAAAAAGTGAGCTAACATCTTCAGCAGAAGTCAGCAATACCCAACAGGTCTCATGCCCCCTGTGCCCACACTTCTGACATAAGAAACAAATAGTCCAAAAGTTACAGCAAGTTATAACACAGGAAGACAACAAAGTGTTACTCACGTACCCAAGCTCTTAGCCATTAGGACACAGAAACAGCCATACAAAACGGCAGAGAAAAACACTTAAATGAGCTTAGAACAACTTACATGGTAGCTGAGCAAGGGCTCTGAGTTTACAATACTCCCTGTGCAGTGATAGGAGCAGAGGTAGAGGAGAAAGTAAAGAACTAGTAAAACATCCTCAGTGCCTAAAAACTGGCAGCTGCACTGCTAGATCTGCCTCTGCCTGAGGATGCTGACCATGGAGGGTCTCTTCATCCACAAGATCTGCTGGGATTCAAAAACTCATGAACAAGTATCCTTCTGTCTGTCTGTCCTGGTTTCAACCAGGACAGAATTAATATTCTTCTTAGTGGCTGTTACAGTGCTGTGTTTTGGATTTAGTATGAGAATAAGGTTATTAACATGATGTTGTTGCTAAGTAGTGTTTACCCAAACTCGAGGACTTTTCAAAAAGCAGATGCACAAGGAGCTGGGGAGTGAGCATATCCAGGACAGCTGACCCAAAATAACCACAGGGATATTCCATACCAGACAACATCATGTTCAGGACATAAACTAGGGGGAAACTGGCCAGGGGTGGTCAATCAGTGCTTAGGGAGGGGCATCAGGTGATGAACACTTGTACTGTGCCTTTCCTGGGTTTTATTTCCCCCTCTCTCCTTTTCACTACAATTATTAACATTGTTATCTTTAGTATTACTTGTATCATATTTTGCTTTGTTTCTATTATTAATCTGTTTTATCCATGAGTGTTCACTTTTTCACCAGTGCCTCTCCCAGTCCTGCTGTCAACGGGGGCTGTCAGCAATGTCTCCTCACATCTCCTGGCTGAACTTTTCCTACTTTTCAAGAACTACAAGTGTGGAACAAAAGAATGACTCCTTACCTGCTGGGTACCTGCTGTTAGGATACTCAGCTGTGACAGAGGATGCCTGTGGGGACCTCAGATATTACTTGGGACATCTATCAGCACTGACTTTCCCCCTTTGTTTTTCCATTGCTCTAAACAGAAGGTTAGGTGATCACTCTGTTGAGCATTTAAAAAATAAAATAATAATAATAATTATAATAATAGATATTTAGCTGAATCTGTTGCTCTTATGAATTTAAATGGAAATGGATGTTTCAGCCTTCTTGGACATGACAGACCGAGATATGAACCAAGGCTTTCTAGTGGTAGACAAGAATTCCTGGGCCACTAAAATATTGCTTCAAGCCTGAGAATCTGGCAGCAAGCCGGGAAAAAAATTTTACCTAGAAATACAAACTAGAAGAAAGTGTTCAGTCTTCTCAAGCTGTCTTTTACTCCTTACTGCCTCCAGTTAACCAAAAAACAGCTCCTTCTCAGCAAAAAGCTCTCAGGTCTTCCTCTCCAAGGCACCCAAGCTCCTTACAAAAGGAGTTTATTAGTGCCCTGTCATTAAAGGGAAGAGTACCAAAAGGTCTGGCATTGAGTCCCCTGCTCCTTATGTGACTCTGAGTTTATTTATGAGGCAGATGGATGTTTGGAAGCTTCTGCATCTGGAGACATCCTATAAGGTCCATTCTTATTCATGAAATATATTGAGAGTAATTCAAACACAACAGAATAATTACATCAAGGGGCTAGAAAAGAAAATTACCCTTTCCTTCAGTGTTTGAGAAGGCAGCATATTCCCCACAGCACACTCATCCTTACAAATGCATTTGCTCAAGATGATGGTTGCCTGTTGCTTAATCAGAAGGAAATGCATTGGAGTGATAAATCATTCCCATGGAGGAGCATCACAGACAGCTCTTCCAGCTGGGGACCCCAGGCTGTCAACAACGATGCTCTGCCACTTGTCCAATGCTCCAGGCTCTTCAAGTCAGGATCCAAACAGGTTTATTCTCTCCAGCTCTGGAGCTGCTCAGTGCAGTAGCTCACCACCTGCTGACTGATGCAAGATCCCCCTTCCCCAGCCTGGATCAGCCATCTTTCTGAGCAACTCCCCCCAGTTTATAAACTGGGCATGACATTCCGTGGTATGGAATATCCCTCTGGTCATTTTGGGTCGCCTGTCCCAGCTGTGCTCCCTCCCAGTTTCTTTTGTGAAGCTCCTCATGGGCAGAGCATAAGAGGAGAAAAAAAAAATGTCCTTGATTTAGGATAAACATGACTCAGCAAAGTCCCAAACATCAGTGTGTTACCAACACCGTTGTTACTCAGAATGCAAAACAGCACTGCAACGAGAAGAAATTAACTCTGCCCTGGCTGAAACCAGGATGCATATGCAGTTCTGTAACCTGATCCAACAGCTGACCACAAACACAAAGTAGGCTAATTAGAATTACACAAAAATAGGCCTGGGAGCTGAGATGATCAGCTCAGGTTTCATTGCTCAGCACTATTTCTTGAATAAAAATCAAACTCTTGATCACACCCAACCCTCCCCAGCCCTGCCCTTCCTCTTTCCTCGTCTTCCACCTCTGAGCTTTCCCCTTCAGGGAAGACTTAGTGGCAACCCTTTGCCTTGTGCTCAGGGCCACAGGCTTCTGAAATCCTGAAGATTCCAGTGGTGACACTCTCACTGTGCAAGAGGCTGCATTGAACATGAGCTCCTTTCCTTGTAGGCAGGAATCTTCCTTAGAACGAAGCTTCAGTGGTTATTAGAACCCTGTTCATTTTTAGGACTATCTGAAATGAGATTCCAACACAAATGAAGGTGGATTCTGAGCCCTTTTTCTCTTCTGAAGTCACAACATGCAAATTTTTCAAAGTAATAAGATGAGGTGATTACTAGTCATCCAGCTGAGACTTTTTTAATGTCACTATTTCTTTTAGAAATAAAGCAATTCAGGCAGAAATTCAGACAATCGGAAGCATATACTGAACCTTCTTTGAAATTTAATCCATTTGCAAGCTTCTCATTTTATACTAAATGAAAGAGCGTTTAAAGAACTTTATTTTTAACTGTGTTGGATTCACCACACAGTAAGAAAGCACGAGGGATGCCACTCAAGAATGCCATCTCTGTGTTTTTAGGTGAACAACTTCCGCATATACCTGGGAGCTTTCCTCATTTATGGCGTGCTCAGTAGGAAACAAAGAAGAGGATAATTTGAAAACAAATCATCAAATATTTATTATTAAAATCTTCTCATAACCTTTGCCTTTCATCTCTGTGGAAACATTCATGTATACAGGGAACTGTCCCTTAAAATAAAATTATGGCATTCTCACAGCAAAAGAAACTGGACAGGATAATATATTTCCTGTGCTGAAATCACTAATACTGGTGAAATACAGCATTTTTAGCCAGCTATAACCCTATTTAGCAATGAAGTGGTCTGATACTAATTAGGCTTCATTAGCTACTGATCTGCCTTTATCATGGCAATTTGCTACTCTTTATTAAGCATAACTACTGAACATCCATATAAACAAGAATCTACAAATTTTTTTCTGTCAACTCTCTAGAACTAAGACTGCTATTTAACAAATCCTCAAGTGAAAAAAAGTAACATGTCAGCCCAGGACTTGCATGCCCTTCAGTATGGGGAAATGTACCGGAGTGTGGGTTCAGATTCTTTTCTCAAAATCCTAACATTTCAGCTCAGATGACAAGGCATAGATTCCTTTAGTGGCAGGATAAATAAAACACATATTTGAGTCAAGCAGAGCTATTCATCAAAAAATTCTCAAAAATCATACATGGGGAAAAAGAGAATCAAAATATTTAAATAAATAATTGAAATATTTTCAGGAAAATGTAAAAAAGAAAGGAATATATTTGAAAAATTCCCTACATTAGAGTTCAGTAAGTGAAAAAATTAAGGAAATGAATAGAAAAACAAGCCTTGTTTTATTTAAGTAGAGTTTAACAGAATGTCTAGTGAGAAAACATTTTATTTCTTCTTGTTTTTTTTATTATCAGTAAATTTATTTTAACTTATGAGGCAGAAAATAATTGCAAAACCTTAACTTTAATAGTCATCTACTCTGACCTTCTGCAAAGAGATACCATGAGTTACTGTCAAGAGATTCCAACTGCAAGTTCAGAAATTCCACTTGAATTAAAACTTGTTTTATAGAAAAACGTTCTGCTGAATCTTGAGATATTTTAAAAATAATCCTGGTTTAGTGACAGCGTTTGCTGGCAGGTATAATCCATTTCTCTTAAAGATGCTTCAGTGATTGATTATTCTTATCTTAAACATTTGCCATTGATTTCTGTTCTGAATTTGAGTAGCTTCAGCTCCCAGCCATTAGAGCCATTTGCAGATTTTTATACTTTCAGAAGGTTAAAATGTTGTCTTCTAGTAAACCTGTTCCTCTCATAGGCACTTATCTACTGTGAACAGGCACCATTTACCTTTAAAGATAAACGAAAAAGACATTTTACAGTAAAAGATTTTCCAGGACTCCAGTATTCCTTGTAGCTCCTTTCTAGTCTTCTCAGTTTGTCAATATGCTTTTAAAAATATAAAACAGAGCTGATTGTGAATACTGTTTTATTTGACACACCATTCTCAATGTCAAACAAAGCTTTCCATGGAAACGTGGATTTACAGGAGAGTACCTAACTGTCTCAGAATTAGACCAACAATGCATGGAAATATTTTCTAGGAATGTGGTTGATACATGTACAAACCACCCAGATTCAAAGCAGGGATCTCAAATCTTTAATTCTGGTAATCCAAAGGATTGACCTAATCACTAAACCAGCAGTGCTCCACATTGATTACCTCCAGTTGGAGTTATTGCACTTTTGTATCTCACTGAAGCTCAGTGGACCTAAACTGAGAACACTGTAGCTCATCATGCATTGCACAAGAGCTCTCCTGGCACTGCTCCTGGGATGAAAGTCTTGGGCTCAAATTCCTGATCCAAACCCAGCAAAGCAGATACCCTCACATCTTGCCCCATGGCCTGGTGGGACAACCACTATCTTGGGTGTCCTGAGGGGCTGTCCAAACATGTCCAGGCCCTGCGGCAGCACTCCCACAGGATGGGACCTCTGCTGTGGCTGGGGACCATCACGGAGGCTCAGATGCACCAGGCGCCAAGATGTCCAAGGGTGCCAGGGTCCAAGGCACCCCTGGAGTTTGGGACACTCAATCCAGCCACTGGATTAAAGTCCACGATGTCCCATGGGAGTAAAACCACTACTGGCCACAGGCTGCTTTGGATGCCTTTGAATTCTCCAACTTTCACACAACAAATATCAGACAACTTTGTTTTGCAGAGCTAAAAACAAAGACTATGCCTTGAAACACCCTGCAAAACACAATTTCTGCCTTTCAGGTCTGGTTCACTCATAAAAGCTGTATACTAAAAGTCTTGCTATATATGGTGATAACAGTGGCTCTGCTTATGGCTGATCCGTATTTACACAATCAAGGACTGCTTAGGCTCTTGTCTTGCTAATACACCATCTTTAGACCTCATGGTGCAAAGATAATTCACCCTGTTCCTTCAGTCTTTTATGTCAATCTATGTGATTTCTAAACACAGCCTTCATCTTATATAAGTAAGGCCTAAAATTTTCATTTCTAGATTAAAAACCTTGCATTTAGCTGTATTATTAAAAAATATGAAAAGGTGGTAGTTCAGCTACTCTAGAGCCCCCTGTGCCAATGTGCATCTTTGGAAAGTTCCCACACACCTCATCCTTCCAGCTGGAGACAAGGTTTCCACAGCTGATGTGGCTAAGGGAGCTGTGCAAAGGGAAAGGGATCAGGACAAAGAGCATGTCAACTGGAAACCCAGGGAGATTTGCCCTTGCATATCAAAAGGCAACTCCAAAAATTACCATGAAAAGATTTCTAGTTCTTAATCACCTACCAGCAATCTTTTCCATTGAGGAAAACCAGGCCTCTGAGAAATGTGGAGCATCCCACATCTTCTAAAGTTCTCCCTTGCTCTGGAACTCAGCATTAACACCATTCATCCCTCCTACAGTTTCAGTTCCTCACCCAGGCAGTCAGTTTTGCAAGCAGTCACAGCCTTCTCCCTCTCTCTGTGACAAGAAATAAAAAGCAGTCCAGACAGGAGATTTTATATGAGTGGAAGGAGGGTCTGCCTATGTTTTCCTAAAATACAGATATAATTACTGTGCCTCAGGCAAAGAGAAAGGGACAGAGAAAGAATGTGTGCCTATAGGCACATAGCACAGCTTAACTAGGTCCTGTACAATTCTTCCAGGTAAAAGCATTTCTCAGCTGCTGCACGCCCCAAATCACAGGAGAGCCAGGTTCTTATTTGTCTCAAGCACAGGGTAGCATTTAAGGTTTGGTGTGGATTTTTTTAATGACTATCCAACTTGTGCTGTTTATTTCAGTGCTTGTTCTTCAGTACTTGTTCCAGCCTCCTAACACAGAGCAACTTTCTGAGAAAAGGAGAGCAGTGAAGTGACTCTATCCCAGGTAACATGGGTGTACGATGAAATCTCTTCTCTTTGGTGTGTACTTTATGAAATTCTGTTCACACTCTCCTCTCTATAAGTACAGCTTTTTAAGGATGTGTATAAGTAGTCTTGCAGTATTACACCTTATGCATGCAAGTGTGTGGGGTTTTGCTTTTCAGTATAGAATCATACTGGCTCACTTGGTCAAAGCATGGTGATAACAACACCAAGTTTTGTGAGCTTATCCCGAGATGGGCCATTCCCTGCAGAGCTGGATTGAAAAACCTTGTGAGTCCCTTTCAATACAGAATATTCTGTGATTTTGTGATAGAGTAGAACACCTCTAATTTGTCAGCTTGGAGGACTCCTCTAATCAGTGTCTCCTTTTCCTATTTATCCCCGGCCTCACAGAAAAATTATTCACACCACATTTTTTCCCAAGAAGAAAACTCCATCACTCAAAAGAGCAACCCTTGAACCAATTACTGTGCTGTTGACTCCTGAATTATCCCTCTATTTCAGATGACAATAACTTTCAGTGTTGTGGGGGGTTTTTTGCTTGTAGACACCCAAATTTTTTTTCTTGGAAATGCAGCCTTCTGCAAAATTTGTTTTTGCCAACTAGCAACAAGCTGTGTATTCTCCTCTGCCTTTTGTTCATCTCCCCTAAGCCAGTAGATTTTCAGGGCCAACAGAGCCCAGCCAGAAGGAGTAGGGTTTGTCTCTGGATGGAAAAGCACACTGTGAGTAAACAAGACTGCTTTCAATATATACAAGTGTTGATTTTGGTTGCCGGTTGTGATTACAGGTTAGTCCTGGCAATCCCAATCACTACTGGTAAAACTGCTACACTTATCACTTAAATATGTTCCTGTTTAGTTTTAGAGATCAAATTTTAAAGCGATGATGTTTGTTTGTTTGGTTTTTAATCCTATAATTAAAATATTTCTATTCAAGCCTCCTCAACACTCTTACCCGTTAACTGCAGTGAAAGCTCAGTCTCTTGGTTTTACAAGTTTCTTAATACACACAAGCAAAATTCCCAGGAAAAATCAGGCAGTTTTCATGAAAGCAATATTTAAGGGAGAGAGCTAACATACCCATAAAATTGTGTTTCAACAGGAAGATTCTCACTAAATGTCATAGTGTTTTTTAAAGGGGGGAATATGTTCTTGGTCTCACAACCCACTGCACATGCAAAAAGAAAACACAGAGAGTTGCATCTTCCCTGAGGTGGTGGTCAAAGGGAAACACTTGGATAAAATGCCTGTAAAAGACACCCAGACAGCATGTACCAAAGAGGATTGGCTCTCTACCACCCATTTCACAACACCAGCCGTGTACCCCCAGGCCCAGAAGCGAGGGGCCACTGGCTGGGGCTGCTGCTACACAGGCACAACATCATTTCCATTTAGGAAAACAACCAACGTCACAGCAGATTAGCATAAACCTCTTTTCTTTCCCAGAGTGCGGAATTTCTTGATTACCATAAGCTGTAACCTCATTAAAATATCACAAGGAAAATAATATTTCTGACATTCACAGTGCTTTTGGTTTTTTAATTCACTCACCCTCACCAGGAGCAGTTATGGGGAGCGTGGGAGGACAACTCCTCTTAACCAGAAGCAGCCTTCAAGGGCAAACAGCTCTGATCCAGGCTCCTGAGGAAGGGGGAAGAGACAATCCCCAAAGGAAGTAAATCTTCAAAGGCTAGCATCACAACTATTCAGGGAAAAGCAAAGTGTATGTAGCACTCAAGTTTAACATCCCTTTTTCCCTCGATTTTCAGCCCCTAAAACAGATAAAAATGTGAAAATCTTTTTCCTCTTTCTTTTTTTTTTTTTTTTTTTTTTTGGGTATTCTT
>VYXD01005828.1:589456-630583 GCA_013397195.1 Hylia prasina
TTTTTTTTTTTTTTCTCTTTTTTTTTTTTTTTTTTTTTTTTTTACTGAGGTACTCCTTTTGGACTCCTTTACCAACAAACCCCAAAACTGGTATTGGCAATGCTGCAGAAAATGAACAGTGTGTCAGTCGGGCTGAATACAAAATGTGGGTAAAATACTGGCAACGTTGTGAAAGGTGAGGTGGCAGCAGAGCCGTGGAAACACTCACAGGCAGCTCCCAGCTTAGCAGTGTGCAGTGGTTATGATGTCTGTGGAGAGCAGCGCTTCAGCTGAGTTGAACCAATGAACCCCTGTTTACTTCAGACAGTTTGTTCCAAGCTTTCACAGAAAACAGGTGGTGACTCAGGGAGAAATGTGATGGATTTTAAGTAAGAATACAAGCACAGATCTCCCTCCATTTAAAGTAATGCCTGGCTGCTCTTTCTAAGCACTACATAAATTACTGGGCAGACTGAGGTAAGGAGGGGGTGGAATCCAGCCTTGAGGTTGTTCATTTCCTCCAGCAATGCTCTCCTGATCAGTAGAACATGTGGGACTAGATTAATATCAAATGAATTACATTTTTAGAAAACACCTTGTTTTCATTCTGCATTGGATTAAAGGCCAGAACTCTGTGAGATACTTGGTAAAATCAGACAGATTGTGCTCAAAGATGTTCAGGTCCCTGCTGCTCTGGAATTTGCTTCATCCCAGGCACAAGCACCCCACAGCAAGCTACAGTGTCAGTCTCCATGGGGTTATCCATTTGGCAGTGCTGAACATTCCTTGCACACGCAGTAATTAAGTTTTGAGCAAAAAAGAACATGAACCAGACAGGTTTTGTTTCTCCCACATGTTGACATTAGCTGAGAACCAAGAGAGTTCAAGTAACCCACCCCAAGCAACTGTAAGAGATAAAAAGGATTTTGGTTTGAAACTACAATGCAATGACTAAATAAGTAAATAGTATCTCATACATATCCTGTCTCACAGAGATATAAAGTGTATGCAGCCAACAATTACACTGAAAAGTGCATGTGATATGAAGGATTATACAAAGCAAATGTAAAGATTATTTTGAAAGAATTTCATTTACTAAGGCAGAAACCTTACCCAAGCAACGTAAATTCTTCAGCTAGAGTCTCAGAGGTATTTTTAAGGTATTAAAAGACAAGAATCTGTCCCTCTGCTGAATGAGCACAGGTTAAATAGAAGGACAACATCTTTTCCATGGTGTCTTTCTTTTATTTTTATAATTTACATAAAGTTATATCAATAAGGTGGTAAAAGACATAGTATTCTTTTATCTTAATTGAAACAAGTTATGAAATTTGGATCGGCTGCTTTTTGAAGTGACGAGACTCTTCTGACCTGTGTCCATAAAGTGTCTCAGTTATCTAACTTCCTAATGTAATAAATTATTCTGGCATAAGTGGCCCCTATTGTTTCCCATTTATGCAAAATTACTACCATTTTTATCTTCCATCCATAATGATTTCCACATATTATTTCCTACACTGTCCTATAGAAGGTATTACACTTGGACCTACCAAAAGGCTTTGTATTGATTGATTGATGGCTTTACTAATGAACACATTCTCTTTGACCAGAAGTCCATTCAGTCCATTCAGTTTGATGTGCCATCTTGGAAAATCTCCAGTATCCTGCAAGGAAAAAAAAAATAAAGAAAAATTACTCTGTTCTGGAAGATGTATCTCAAATAACATTTATTCCTATGCATTAACAAATAATTAAAATAATGTTCTCTATTCTGCTTTAGTGAGACTTTGAATTTTTAAGTAAAACACAGAAAGAAATAGCACAAGATTTTTACAACAACTTGCTAACTTAGTGAATGCTTCTAATCAGCAGCTATGACATTTCACTTGGAATTAGTTAGCACAAAATATCCAAGCCATGTCCCCTCTAGGATCCCTTGGGGCTTTTATTGTCCTAAGTTTACACAGAACAAAAGAACAAAAACTGTGTGCCCTCAAGTTATCTAAAAACTATTTCAGGGACAACATGTGATTTTGCTCTTCATGCAGAGTGCATCACTGTATTAATTGTGAATGAAAATTTAGTCATATTGAAATTCCAAATAGCCCACAGGCCTTGGCTGACTTTTCTTTTGTCCCTTCTATTAAGCAATCATGAAACTTTTAGCAGCTCAGTTTTGCATGTCAGCTCTTTATCAATTACTGAACTGATAGTGAATCACCAAGGTACACGTTGCCTGCCTGAAAAGAACATGCATGTACATTGTCGTGGCTGAGATCCCCAGTTAATGCAGCATAAGGACAGAGAATACTTCAACTCTCTGTTTCCTCCAGCACACTGAGGACTCATATCCTGGAAAAACAGGAGTTGTTTGGTTTTCAACTGAATTGTACCTAAGTCTATTAGGCAGATGTAATTATTGCCACTTATTAAAAGGGTCTTTCTGTGTCCTTTTTGAACTGCTGTAAACAAATTCTGCTTCAAGACAGAAAGGTTAATCCCAAAAAGACACATTTTACTGGCAGGGTACATGGACTGTGGGTCATGCCCTGCACTGGGGCACCACAATGGACTCCTGCCTGCTGAACTTTGTGGATAGCTCAGCTCCACACAGCTGCTGCCTCACACACCAAGTGGAATAGGGAAAAAATTAGAGCAGTAAAAAGGAGAAAGCTTGTTGGCTGAGGTAAGGACAGTTCACTTGGTAAAGCAGAACTGGCACACATAAGCAAAGCAAATTAAGGACTTCATCCACTACTTCCCATGTGCAGGCAGGTGCTTGGCCATGTCCAGGAAAGCAGGGCTCCTTCACACTAAGTAGTTAGGGAAGACAAACAGCACCACCCTGAATACCCCCAGCCCCATTTCTTCCCCCAGCTTTAATTTCTGAACAACATCATCTGGCATGGAATATTCTCCCATGGTCAGATGTCCCCGCTGTGATCCTTCCCACCTTCTTGTGCCTCCTCACTGGTGGGCAGTGTGAGAAGCAGAAAAGGTCTTTTATTCTGTCTCTGCATTCTCAGCTCTGTTCTGATCACAAAACCCAAACAGCAATGTAGAAACTACCATAAAGATTTTTTTTTCTATCTTTTTTCAAGCTTACTAGCTGAAATGGAATGTAGAGGCATTCAAACTTGGATTCAATGGTTTAATTTCATGTTGTGGATCCCAGGCATGGTGCCTGATTCTGCCTTGCCTTGCATTATGTCTCACACATGCGAGAGGAAGACTGATAAATTGAGATTATAAACATGAACTATTTTCCATTGGAAACACAGGCATGTCATAGGAAAGCACTGTGAGCAGATGGCTTTCTGAAGCCAAACACCACGTAGGTGTGAACTGCTCAGGCTGCCCTGCACAACTCCTCCATCTCAGACATCTCCCTTTTCTGCCCCAGTACAAGACAGAGACTGGCAGATGGGCTCAACTGGGCTGCTTCTGCTACAACTCATCTACTGTGTCAACACTGAGGCTGATGTAGGCAATAATTCCTTTCCAGGTTTTAATGAAAAAGGACAGTTCACCTTCTTCCCTGCCTCTCTTTTCTCCTTTACAGGTGATATGAGGGAGAAATCAAATACTGTGCTTTGCATGCAGTCAGTCACTGATTAAATGCAGTCACCTCCCTCTATGTATGTCCACAGTCTTTTAATACATTTACAAAATGTCACACAAAACAAATATTAGCCCTAGGCAACAGAGGAAAGGAAAATAAAGTTTAGCAAAATAAATGCACTTATACTCATGGGTCTCAAAGACTTCTCCTAGCTTATTACAAGATCCAACAAAATCTAATGAAACTTCAAGAGGATTTTAGAAAACAATCATCACGCTGTTACTCTGTGGATAGTCTCAAAAGTATGAAGCTAACAGAGAAGGCACTTGAAAAGAAAATAAAACATCTTCCTTTTAAATTGAGTGTGCTAAATGTCACAAAGCCAATAAGAGTATCTTATTTCCACTAAATGCAGGAAGGATGGGAAACATATTTTTCCTGATAAACAACTCTGGTGCTAAAGCAAGTGAGATAGTTACAGGTACACTTGTCTTGGGGATGGCACATACCATGGAGGAAATGAAAGACATTCAAACGTTTTCCTTCTATATTCCTGGAGATCATAAATTACAGGAACCTAATGAGAAAAGGCTCTCTAAGCTCTTCCTTACTTTCCCTCTCTCCTTAGGATATTGCCAAGTCCATATAATGCTATGATTCCCTTTTAAATCCTCTCTAAACATGAACAAGTTGCCCCTAATAACACTGACATGATAAAGTCTAGCACTTGCTTAATTGCTCATCCCTGTGTGGGTATTAAATTTCGAAGGTGAGAAAGTAATAAGGTTTTATACATTTATGGTTACAGTGAAACAGGAAAACCTTTGCTTGCTCTTACATAGTGTGGGAGCACATCTACATGTGCCTATATATAGGGTATGTGTGCCTATATATGGACACAGGCTGATCCCTGGGCGAGGGTTTGAGTGTGGGTCTCTTTTTGTGGCTTATCTTTCCAGCAGATTGTCTGGTGGCATCTGATAATTTATGAATCTTTATTTATTGTGCACTAAAACTTGCCTTCAAAGATGTTCATGGCCCTGTCTGGGTTCCTGCCATAGGAATGCTGCAAGGGAAAGGCAGAGCTTGTTTCCAGTGTCAGTTTATCTGCAGTAAAACTGCTTTCACTGTCCCACCAGAGAAATAAATCTGGAACTTGTTGTTACTATACAGGTTATTATAAAATAGGTCAGTGACACTGACAAATGAACTGTATTCACTTTTGCCTTGCACTAGAGCTGTGGGGAACTTCAACTTCCTTGAGATATGCAGGAAATAACCTGGTGGAATTGTTTAAATATTAAGCTAAAACATACAGTGTGGTTGAAATCAACCTTTACCTTCAGGGTCTCCTTGCATGACATCTAAATTAACTCAATTCCCTGTCAATTTAGACAAGGATTTTTCTCAATGCAGAAGGATCAGTGTGCTTCACTCCATCAGGATACAAGGATGACATTTCAGACTCATCTTTGACTTGTTGCAGTCTTTCTTCACCAGTGCAGCTGTGTAGTTGTTTCAGGAGGGGATTTCCAAAGACAGGGGGGCAGACATGGTTTAGGATGTTGTGACACAACCCTCTAACTCTGTCATGTGCACTCTCTGTGTAATGATTTACCCTGAAACTTGTAAGAGATCACAATCAGGGAGTAGAGTAATTGTGCCAAGTATAATTAAGAGAATTTATGAAATTAGAAATTTTAAGTCATAGCAGAGATTAATTCAAATTAGAAGAGTTCTAATAAAAGCTGGACTGATCTAGATGATGGATAGTTAGGTTTTTTTCTCCCTCTTACAGTTTTTTGTTTTATTTCTTCACTCCCATGGTTAAAGTCTAGTTCATATAATTGAAAAATATGTTTGTTCAACAAACTTTTAAAATATTATTTTGAATTTTTTGGTAATTCAAAATTATTCACTTTTTTGGGGAGAAAGAGTTGTAGGTGGGTGAGGGAAAAAAAATGTATATGCATAGCCACTAATTTATCAATGCATCATTCAAAGATAGAAACACTGACCGTGAATTTTTGCTTTTATCCACAGCATAGAAAATTTGAAAAACAAACAAAACAAAAATTCTGCAATCGTTTATTGAAAAAGCAAATTTTCCACTTACCCAAGAGAGGCCATCTGGGGAGGGGCAAAAAAAATGTAATGTGAATATGTCATGCTTTCTTTCCACTAAAGGAGACGTTATATAAACCAGCATAACCATGAGTTTAGTCAGAGCATTTTTCACTTTGAGATTTCAGAACATATCCAGTATTTACTTTTCCACTGGGTTCATCCTCAAGCTCTTGCTGAATATGCATAAATAAATTCCTGCCATATATATTCACCTCAAACAGCAACAGTTTAATTGCTCTGGTCATAAGAGACTGTAAATCAACATTAACAAAGAAGTTATGACTTCATTGCCAACGTTCCTCTAACAAAAATACTACAAGCATTCAAGAGTAGTAGCCCAGGGAAAATTTTGAGGTATAGGAAAGAACAAAGTAATTTCATGGACCAATTTCATCTCCAACATGAAAAGCCAAATTTTAGACCATCTTGGGTGCACTTTGCAGTAACATAAAAGACATAAACTTCTCTACAGTCTACATAAACATTCATATATCAGAAAAAGTATGGAATTGGGGTTGCCCAGTGCATAGCCAAGAGTTGGACTCAATGGTCTTTGTGGGTCCCCTCCATCTCAGACTGATTCTATGAAAAGGGCTGTGTGCCTCTTTGCTCACAGACAAGGCAGAGAAAAGGTGGTTACAGGATAATGACTGCTCTCCTCAAACAGCAGCATGTGAGGGAGCAGAATCAACAAAAAGGATTTTGCACTATTTCAATTTGCTGCTGGTGTCAGGAACAGAGTTTGAAGCTGCTAAACATTGCACTTCCTTTCCTAGTCCTTGCTCTGCCTCCTTCAGCAGTTGCTTAATCTGAAGAACAGAGAAACAAACACCCTGAAAAGTTGGAACAGCGGCATAAAGTATTCTCTCATGCTTTAAACAAGGTGTGTGTGCTGCTGTTGTTTGCAGCTGTGACTGCCAGATGGAGCTGCCAAGACTCACAGCACGGTGAGCACCATGAGGCACTCATCACACAATATCACACCTGGGATAGCTCTTGCCTACAGATTTCTGCCTCTCTCATCCACTCCTCTAACTTGCATCTAAACAGCTGCATGAAGAAATGAAGACCCACTTTCTACACTTTTCCCCCGCAAATTGGTAATTATAACTTGGGTTTGCTGCACACTGAGGAAAAAAAAAAGGTAAAGCCAGTCATCCATAAAAATTCTTTAACACAAATCAGCAGCTGATTCTTCTGTAAGCAGTGCCTCACAGATACCTCCATAAATAATCCCAGAGTGCCACAACGACAGTCTAGTCTGGCCAACAGTACAACACAGATCACATGATTTTCAGGACTCAATTATCTCTGTTTGGACAAGCATGTCCTCTGTGGAAGAATGATAATTTTTTAATGCCACAGTTTTCAAGAATGGAGAATCCATCACAATTCAGTAGAAATTCTTCCATGCCTAACTACATTCGTGGTTTAAAATGTGCTTCACATTTTAGAAATTGTCTTTCAGAAATGCCATTTGAAATGTTCAGGTTACTAAATGGCTTCAAGTACAGAAAAAAAAATCAAATATTCATTTTGCAAAACAGAACACATTGTTTTCCTGAAATACTTTTTATTTATTATTTGGGGTTTTTCAGTATTTCAATAATACAACTCTCAAACTGGCAGATCTGTCTGACCTTCAGTGTGTTTGAGGTGTATTATAGAGGCCCATAGGGCTTTTGCTTTTCCTTTATCACTTGGAACTGATAACAACATATTGTGTGTGGCCAGCACTTCCCTGAAGGAACCTGGGGTGATGGGAATGTTTACCTCACCAGACAGGCTTCCTGTAAAAGCTACTTCCTCTTGCTGTAAGGCACCCACCCTTGTCTGACCCTGCATTTGATGTCAAGATAACATCTTGCTAAGGATGACACAAGCCCAGTGCAATTTGTCTCCTCTGGAAGCTCAGATGCAGTCAAAGGAGGAGATGGCTTCAGAGAAGAAAAGATCCAATTTAATTGTAAATATCTATAAGATTAGTGTGAGATAAATTGGTTTATGACCTATGATTTAAAAAGAGCTAAGATTTCAGTTTCTAGTGTGGCCCTTGATCCTACTGTCTGGCATAGACACATTTGTGGGCTCCTTATGTATATGATAAGTCAAAGAAACAACACAACAGAAGCCCTATCCATCCATTTCATAAGTATATTTGTGTATCTTACACCACATACTCTGTCCAAGTATACTGAATGCAGTCAATATCAATAATTTTGATGGCATTTTGAAAAATGGCAGTCAACAACTACTGCATGCACTTATTTTTTCCAGATTTTAAAAAAGACAATTTTTTGTCATGTTTTATTTTCCATACTAAGGAAAAAAATCCCACTTTTTTTCCACTGCATGTTATTTTTCTTTGAGTTTAATGCTGATGTCTTTCAAAGCCCCTTTAAAGGGAAGTTTGGGCACATCCAAAATGTGAAAAGAAGTTTTTGCAAAAATTTAAAAGAAATAAAATATAGCTCCTCTGTGGCAACACTAAATAGCTTTTGCAAAACAATTGCACTTAACGGGTTTACCTCTCCCAATGCCTTCTAATATTAAAAAATTGACCCATGAGAGTGATTCCAACCCAAGGGTTTTGACAACACATTATTTCAAACAGATAAGAGAACTAACTGATGGTTGCTGAACTTTGGTTCAGCAAAGAATCTTGTGAGAAAGTGTCCCCTGCTCAAGAGAAACTGAGTGCTGACATTTTTGCCTAGGGAACCCAGGAAGCTAATGTCATGTAGGACCCAGAGCAATTAAATTAATTTAAGCAAAATGACAACCGAGGCTTCTCTAAAACTTTGCCTTTGTCAGCACAAGGGCTGCAGACAAGATGCAATCACTATGTTCTTTTTCACAGAAGAAAAAAAATTGTTATCTCTAATACAAAGAACTAATAATTGCTTGGAAACCTTTCAGATAGGAGTTAAGAACATTTGCAAGTAAAATTCAGTGTAAATCAGACTGATGATTTTCCTCTGCCACCTCCCACTGTCATTGACAGGTGTTGTTAGTGACAATGAAATCATCCAGCAGATGCTGTACTGCTTTAAACCCTCAGAGCTACAATGCTACATCATGTATTTACAACATTTTAACATCACTGACATAATTTTCATAGCTCTTCATGGCACAGTGCACATGCACATGCCCACAAGTCAGACAGGAATCTCACAGGTTTATTTGCTCACTGTTGTCCTTCATGTAAAGCAGGTGAAAATGTCAGCAAATGGAAGAGTGGCGGCTACAGGTGGCTACAAATAGCCCCAGTTAAGTCCAAAACTTGTGCACTAGAAAAATTCATCAAGGATCACATTAAAGAGATGGTTTTAACAGAAAATACTACGTATTCTTGACAATATTTCCAACTGGACTTAACTGACATCTCAAGATGCTATCTGTGTTGAAACCCAACACTGCTCAAATCATGCTTTGTTTTCTGAACCATCCTCTTAAACACTCCCATAGTTCCTCAGTAATAATGTTAAAGCTCCTTGTACAGGTGGACATCACTAGAAGATCATCCTTAGAGAAAGAAGTCCTCCAAAGGATAAAATAATCACAGTAGAACCCAAGACTCAAGTTTTATTTCACCTCCTAAGAGACTGATTCTTTTATTGTTTTCTTTTTTCTTTTTCTTCCCTAAATGAGTTCTTTTATTTTCATCATATCTCTTGCTACTATGAAAGTTCCTTCCTTCCTTCCTTCCTTCCTGCCTTCCTGCCTTCCTTCCCTCCCTCCCTCCCTATCTTTGCCAAATTTGGTATTGATTCAGTCTGGAAGATTTTATGGTAATGTAGAACAAGGATGTGACTTTGAAGGTATAAAAGGTTTATCACTCTGCTCTGTGGACCACAAGGTGCTAAAAGGCACAAATGCCTGAGGCTGGGGCAGCTTACATGGCACAAAAGACAATTCATAAAAAATGATAGCCTGTTTCTAAGGATGAACTCATTTAGCTTGGCTGGCTGTGAGTTTAAAAATAATTATAAATAAAAAATAAGCTGACATACTGTACAGCCAAAACAGAAATCGAGTGGGGAACAAAACAGCACCATATTTCCTGCAATTCCAACATTTTCTGAATTGCCTTGAGATAACTTTTTTCAAACAAACACCATTTTTTTTTTTTCTTTTGGAAATGAAATCAGTTCTCTTTGGCTGAAGTTTCTTGTCTTCCCTCATTACTTTTTGCTACTGTTGCAACAGCATGGAAATGCATTGCTATCTGATAGCCATCAGAAAACTGGGCTGAAGGGCCTGTGCCAAGAGGCAGATGAGGTATTTCCCTGTCCTGGGAGTGCTGTGCTGGAGCCAGGTATGCAGAGAGGAGGAACCAGAATTGCTGACTGATCAGCTGAATGGGTAGAGCTGAGACACACAGGCAGAACTGCTGACAGCAAGGGAATGTGGCTAGAAGATCTCTGACTGGCAAAAAAAAGTGGACCAGACAATGGGCCTGTACAAGCTCTTGGTCCAGCTCTGTTTTCTCCCGTATCGTTCTCTTTTTCATTGCAAAGGATTTATCTTCCTTTCTAAATAAACTAATAAAAACCTGAAAGACAGGAATGATCTTAAAGTGACCCCTCCTCTATTCCCTGAAAGCAAGATTTACTAAAACCAAAAATAGTTATGAAAGCGAATCAAGCCACTACTAAAAATCCATATGGTTGCATGAATAAATATTATTTATATTGATTTAGCCAAAGTCTATATTAGTGTTTCTAAATTGTCAAAGTCCACTTCATAAATTCTCTGTTGAGCTTCCCTCTTGCCCTCAGAAGAAGGGTTCCTTCATTGATACCAGGTTCACAATATTTCTGCTACATTCAGTCCTCCTCTTTCTGTAAACATCCTGTAAAGGCTAACATCAACAAGGTAAAACTGGGAAAGAGGATCCACATCTATAAATTTAATTTAGGAGTGGTTAGTCTCCTAGGCATGATCATACCCTAACACAGAGTTCTTACATTTTACCTAAAGTTCAATTAACTGGACTTCCTTCTTCTGGTGCACACAGAAGATGGATTTTGACATATTTATTGTACAAGTAACTTCATCACTGAGGCTGGCTCCTCTTAGATCACACCTGTTAGTGTTAGTAGGAGTACCACAGCTGTAATTTATTGCTGGTGCAAATGAGTGAGCCCACAGATTTACTCCCTGGAGGAGTATTTGTTTCCCTACTGTTGCTTTTGGAGATGCCAAGGGTTGGTACAGGATATTTCCTTAAAACTTCCAATATGACCCTGCAAAGTCATATTTGAAGTGGAGATTACTTTCCTATTCCAGCTGGATAAGACAACATAGTTGTTAGACCAGCAATTCAGACATTTCAGGTCACCATGAAGAACATACAACAAACCTCATTAAAGCCTTAGTGCCTCCTTCTGAAATGCTGATACCTCAGAGATCAAAGACCCTACCAGGATATGGTCTCATGGTTTCAAAGCAGTAGGATTTCCAGTTTGGAAAGCCCCTATTTTTACACAATCAATTCCTGCATACATTTATTTTGTGCCTGCAGTGACGCCTTCTGTATTTGCCAGACTCTAATGTCAACTCTGGCTTCCATTAGCTATGGAAAGGTTGCTATCACTGATCCTACTAATAACAGCAACTTGCCAGGCCTCACTTGCCTAATGGACTTGCAAAATGTACACAGCTACTGATTTCCTTCATTTGCTGTCAAAACTAAGGTCAAAAATAATCTCAGGAGACCCCAAACTTGACCTTTTCAAAATTTTATGCTTGTCAAATTTTATTGTGGAAGATGAATTATCAATGGAAGCAGTGGGAGAGCAATAGCTTGATGTGTTCAAGGCCTCACACTGATTCAGATAAAGGAATGTTTGCATGCCAGCACAAACCAGAATCAGCAAAGAGGGTGATTCGTCAGTGGTGCTCACAACAGACCTGCCAGTTTCTGTCCAAAATGGACCTATTACCATTAGCATTTCCCTGAATTCATTCTTCACTTTCTGTGTGCAAGAGCAATGAGGCACACACTAAAGTAATGCCATCCATGCTGCCTCCCACTCCTCTAATATAAGTTTTGCTTTTAAAAGACTCTTACAGGCTTTACTAATTGTGGGAAAGAATTGAGAATTGTGCAGGAAACCTATTTCCCCACAGGGAAAGAGTGGGACATAATTTCATTACTTAACATTATAAATTACGAGGTTTTTTTCCTGTTTTTTTTTGTTTGTTTGTTTGTTTGAAAGGTTAGAAAATGCTGTGGAGATTAATAACATCACTGTTATTAATTATAACCCACCAAAATACATATTTCTACAATAAGTATCCTCAGTGGGAGATTATTCTGCTGGAGAAGAGAAATTACTTAGGAAATAAACATGCCTGGGTCAACAGACAAAGCAATTAGAGCTTTTCCCTAGCATGAAAGAAACAGGCAATAGTATAATAGACTCATTGTACTTTTTGAAATAAACCAGTTTTTATGCACAAAAAACAAAATTGTGATTACTTGTGTCAAACTAGAGTCAGATCCTGGGAAACAAAATGATAGTGAAGAAATACAGCAAGTCTGAAGTAGGTACAAATACCCTGACATCAGTAGCAGATTAGACAGCTGGACTGACACTTATAAATAATGATGCAAATGTACTTACCATAGCATGTGAAAATATTTCATCTTTTGATCCCACCCTCAGGTGTTACATATTCTTTTTACTCTGGGCATGTACATGCACAAGGGAAGTGACACAGATATTTTATAAACGGTCTGCACACGTGGTCCATGTGACACAAGTACACTGCAGTAGAAATAGGATATAATTTCAAAAAAAAGTTACATTCTGGACCTATAAAAAAAAGCTCATAGATACCCCTAGAGAGAGGCTGTAGGGTGTTGGGAGTCTTTTGGGAATTCACAGTCTGGAATCCATTATGTGGCTTTCATTGTATATTCATAGATCTAGCAAAATAGTGAATGTAAATTGAGGTGTTATTCCATGTTTTTGTTGGCAGGCCAGTGGCACCTGCCCTGGAAAGTTGGAAGGTGAGTACATGATTTAATCCAGAAATGGCATCAGTCAAACCAGAATTCCTTTCCTTCCCACAATCATTTTATGCCCATGCTCGACCAGAAAGAAAAAATGAGGGGAAAAATAAAGGAAGCAAACACAATACAACTCCATTTGCGGCCACTGTAGTTTCATCTCTGTATCCTTCATGAGTTTTGGCATTTAATTATGTTTCTAGGCTTTGATGGTCATTTTTTTAATAATAGTACAATTAAATTAAAGTATTTAGTTCTACTGACTGATCTGTGCCTCTTCTGTACATTATATTTCCTGCAAAGTTTTCAGGCCACAATAAAAATGTGGTTTTTTTGTCACTAGTGGAATTAAGTGACGTTAAATATTGTCTGGAACAGGAGACCAGTGATTTTCAATTAACATTAAATAGGAAACTGTTTAATATCAATTGTTATTAAATGGGCAAATTAGCATTAAATTAAAGCTAATTGCATAGGCAAAGTTTTCCATTAAGCAAGCCAATATTAAGTGTATTCAATCTTTTACGGTATCCACTATTCCATTTCCTCAGCTGAACGATGTTTCATGATAAACAGGCATTTATCCAGTTTATGCCCCTTCAGCTACCAGCTTCATCTGATCTCTATCACAAAAATTCAGTGGATAAAGCACTCTTGCAAATTTTGTTGTGCATTAATTCTATGGCTCCTGCCAACTAATTGTTCTGTTTTTGAACTTCTTCTTTGAGTTTCATCTCACACATACCATTAACTATTTTTTGCTGTACCACAGGATGAAATCATCATGTCTGATGATTCTCCAGTTTAGATGAGGGTCAGCTGCTGATATTAATGAAATGGTACAGCACAGGGAAGAAACAAATGCAGAAAAATGTTTGATATTTTAGAAAATTATCAGAACATACTCTTCATTATAGGAGCTGGTAGTTTCTAGAACTCAGGAATCATATTTTAAAATGAGCAGTGCATGAATTTAAAAAAATGGCTATGTCAGGATATTTATGTACTTCCTACTGGCTGAATAATAAATAGATGTTGAGTTGCATGGTGGGAAGGTACATGCCATGAGTTTTACTCAGACAGAAAACCTAGGAGAAATATATGTGTTGGACCATATCCGAAACCTACACATTTGTAAAGAGATGAGACAGCACCAGACAAATCTGTATCTCTGAAATTCTGAAGTTCCTCTGAAAACTTGCTTGTTGGGTATGCTAGGATATAGCTTGAAATCTGAATTATCCATAACCAAAGAAGCCATGGATTTTTTTTAGTCACTTGATGGGCCTTAAATCATAGAGTGAACAAGACCTCTTGGAACTCTGAATCCCATCTCCTGTTGTCGCAGAGTTCATGTTCTTAAACTCCTTTACCAACTTTGTCAAACTAACTCTAAAGTTAGCATGGCAGCCTCACAAAAGAAGCAGTTGTGTCTGGCTTCTTGAGTTAGGAATTCAAATATCTTCCCAGAAGGGGATCAGGTGGTGGTGTATAAATGAAATCAAAGTATCAATATACTAACATTTTAAAAGAAACTTTTCCTTTTTCTCACCTAAAGATGGGGTGTTCCATAGCCTAAAATGTATTTTTCAGGGAGTTTCTGAAAGCCTCAGCCGGAATGTTCTCACATAGATGAGCTGGTTTGCCTGCAATAAGAAGCAATTCTTGCCATCTAAATGTATAAATACTTAGTCCTGCTGAATTGTCTCTGGAGAGAAAACAGAACAGCATTATAGAGAAATTTTGTGCAAAACAACTTGTCCTGTGCTTGTGAAGTGGCAGCATGTTAGAAAACTGGTGCGAGAGTTTGATGGGTTTCCATGGAAACTGCTAGACTTGAATGCATGGGTGCACACGCAAGCTTGCCAGGTGCCCGTCATTGGTTCAGAGGAAGGAAAAATCACATTTCCATGACAGCCATAGATTAGCTGAGCAAGTCTCTTTCCAAAGTGATGTACTTGCAAAAATAGATAAACGCCAACCAGACTAAAATTTGTTTGTGCTTTATGCGGCAAAGTGTGTAATTTGATCTCCCCTTGAAAATGGCCAGATTGCAGTTTCTGGCCTTTGAGTGTTTCACCCAAGAGGCTATGCTCTTCTGCTGCAAGGTAATTTTATGGAAGAAAAAAAAATTAATAACCCAGCAGGTAGGATGAAGAAACCAAAATTGAAATGGAAGAATTATTCCCTTAAAGAGAACCGCACAAGCATTTTTGACACCAGTGAGATATGTAATAGAATAAACCAAAAATAGGGCTTATTTGATAATCCTTTACATTCACTGCACTTGTCTGCTGGGCTATTTCTAAAAATCTGAACATAACTAGGCCATCAGCGACTGCAAATCACTATTGCTTTGATGAAATGAGTGTAATACTGAAAGCTTCTTTACAGTGGAGATATAAAAGGGCATTCTTCAATGGGCAGATATAGATTAGGACCAGGGAAAAGCCTGAGTTGTACCTGGTGCCTCCTCTGTGCTTTCTCATTGTGAGTACTGCTGGCTTTTTCATACTCTCTGAGCACAGCTTTTGACTAAGCAATGCAAATGCCAGAATGTCACTGTCACAACCAAGTGAGAAAGGTGATGAACAGTTCAGGAGACAATGGCAAGGGGGCTTAGACCTCTGAAAAATTTTGTGGGAATACACTTTGGAATCCAACAGGTAAGAAGCCTTTCAGATGCCTCTTTAAAAACATTAATGGTATCTGAACGAAATCTCTCAGAAATCAATTCATCAGTTTCAGCTGACAAGGAATTTAGTTTTATACACTCGGAGAGTATATAAAGGCAATACTCAGGAAGGAGAAAAATAGGCTGTATAGAAGACATGTAAGAGGAATTATAGAGATCTTGAAGCATCTGGCCTAAGTCCAAAGAACACAGTGCAAGGGTAAAAACTCAGATGTTTTTCTGTTTTGCCTAGATCCATGAGTTTCTTGCACAGTTGGAAATGAAAACCTTGCCAATACAAAAGATTCGTCTAGTACTCAGAGTTTCTGAGAAAACCAACAGACTACATTCAGGTATTGTGCTCTGGGAAACAGCTCTTGTGCGTCCACGCATGCAGAGGATGTAATTACATCCCTGGAGCTTGCTTCTCTGAAGGGAGTCTACACCCAGGGCATTTACAAAAGGCAACAAAGACAACTCTGTAACTTACTGAGCCCAAAGAAGCCTTACAGCTACTTAGGCTTATTCCTACGCAAGCCAGAACAGCCTAGTAAGTTACCAAGATGTCCATCAAGGCATCACTGAACAAAAGCTAAGGACTTTTATGAATGGACCCTCTGAGCTCTGTCATTGCCCAGAAGGGCTACTCTTACATAGCTGTTAGATAATGAGATCAGATTTTGGATCACTGTAACTATCAATTAAAGCCTCACCTATAACATGTCCAACAATTTGAAACAATTTTTTTAATGGATCCTTAGCCATATACATAAAATGGATTTGTACCCTCCTCAGCTACAGTGAAGACTATTCTTCAGTCCCTTAGATTATTCATTGCACTCAAAATCAGATATTGGAAGTGCTACCTGTATGGGTTTGCATGTGGTTCAGATGTCTGAAGTCCCAACACAGTCACTGGATGTCTAGGGCTTGTCCATTTTTCCACACACGCCTGTTTCAGTTATCCTATGGTATCTTTTCCAACTTTCATTTATGTGCTAAAGATCACGGGATTCCTTTGTGTGTTGTGTCATACAAGTGCAAAGATGACACTTCAGGCACCTTAAAAGAATTTCTGCTGGTTAGATATTTATTAAAAGCTAAATAAAACACTAATTCTCCTCTGATTAGGATGGGTATTCTTGTGCCCAACACACATAAAGATCTCTATTTAATATTCCTAGTGCAGGTGTCTACAATCTGGAGCTGAATATCATCCTCACTTCCAGCCTCTCTTTCTAAACCATGCATAATCCTTATAGGTCTTTATCCTTGGCCACACACCAAATGGTATCTCCAGCATCAAGTATTCATGCCAATAATAAGTAATTGTTTAAAGAAAAAAAATTTTACATAGAGTAGTCTCCTAATTTTATATGCATATGGCTTTATACTAAGTCAGTGATACCTGTGTAAAAAGACCAGGACCAGAGAGATTAACAGCAATACTCAGTGGAAGCCTCTGCCCAAACACTTTTTTTAAAATCCTTATTTACTGTTTAAAGCATTTCTTTTCAGAACCCATGGGTCTTTCATAAAGAAGTGGGTTACCATAAAGAAGTGGGTTGCTGCATCCGCTTTAAATGACCCTTTCTGAAGGGTCCAGCTAGGAGTCCTTCAGAGGGGTAATTGCTGAGACACACAACTCCTGTTGCCAATGGGCCACTTGAGTTTTGGGAGTAGAGGAGGCATGGATGAGTGTTATCACCACACAGAGGACAGCTGGCAGAGGTACAGAGCAGCCTGTGTGGCCCCATGCATGGTCCAATGGGCTGAAAACAGGACAGTGTAACAACTTCAGAAAAGGCACCACCAAGTGTTCGGTACACAAGTCCATTGTAGCACGTTGTACTTTTCCATTCTTTCATTTGACTAAATCACAGCTTCAGAATAAAATGATGTGACAAAAAGAACCTTGTACAAATGCATTTAGTATAATGGCTGAGTGAGCTGACTCTAGGAGAATATTGCATGTTCGAGCAATTTTTTTCTGGCTTTTCTTGACACTAATTTTGTCTCTGGCTTCCTATAATACACAAATGATATGGAAATTAAAGCATGAGTGAAGATCAAACAAAAAGTCACAGCACTTCAGCGCTGTTATTCTTCCTTTCCTGGATTAAGTAATTTGTATTAAATAATGCAAAGTCAGTTACCTAAACAAATGTCAGTGATGAAAACTAAAAACAAAATATTGGACAAGATGCTGGCTAAAGGATTTGCAGGACATTTTTCAGTTAATAAGAGATATAATTTTCCAATATTTAGAAACAAAGTTCAAATCAGGAAGCCTCAAAGTACTTTCGAAAGGAAGCAAATATACAAGCTGTCAACAGCACCCCATAACTTCCCTTTTGATTACATGCATGTAATGTTTACTATTGTTCTTATCTCTCAGCTGCTGAGAAGCCTTTGCCAAGTAGAAGATTCATTCACTTACCTGCTCCTAGCTGCAAATGACATCTTGTAACCCTTTAAAATTTACCAGAAAGTAGTGGTCACATAATGAGGTTTGAATATAGCAAGGCCTTGTTCTACACTGGGTATAATAATTCCCTCTGTGGAATAAGAGTATCCTGAAAATACATGAAAATAAAAATTATGGAAACAAGTAGAGAAACATGAATCAGTTCTGGGAAAGTACATTGAACTGGGCAATGGGCATCTGAGTTTCAAGATATTTAAACTCACATAGCACACATACTTACAAATGCACATGTTCTCCAAATACTGCAGTCAACTGAGAATGTCTCAATATATAATGTCATTCCCTCAAGTTTTGCACAGGGTTACTCAAAAAAAGATCCTTAGAAAAGATTTTCACAAGTCTGGAACACGCTTTGAATTTAGGTTCTACACTTTTCACTCATACTGAAACAAGATACTGTGAAAAAATAACTTTGGCCGCATGACAGCAAATTAATGAGTCCTATGAATAATGCATCAACCAAAGTGATAACATTCTTGGCTATAGTGGAACAAGACAGGAATCTGGTGAAAAGCTAAAGCACGTCATGGACTACTTTCAAGCTCTCTTTACTTTTAAAACACTCCTCAGCTGTTTTGGGTGTATTTCACAAGGAACAGCAAACACTCCCAGCTGAAGCAGTTATCACTTCTGCAGATGTTGGGGGATTTTCCTTCTGGGAAGAACTAGACTCATAAGGTAGAAGCAGCTTGTATTTTCATGGAAGTTGGAATGCAGATATACTGTTTTGTGAACCAGTAACCTGAATAAGGGACACAGATGTGCTCAACATAAAATGTACATTCAGTTTGTCTGACCTAATTCTTCAGAGTCAGCCACAGCTGAGGTACGTCAGGAACAGAACAACCACCACACCAGGAGCCAGCTAAGGACTTGCAAATCCTCTGTTTCATTATAGAGTTATGCACATAGTTTTGGAGTTTCACCAAGCAACAAATAGATGTAATGGTTTAAAACAAAGTTTATACTTACATCTTGTCACATCGTACAAGCCTTCCATAACTGGGGCAAAAGCCAGTAAGAAAAGTTGCCCCCACCAGGGACTCATTTGCTCTGGTGCAGCTTTATAACACGTGTAGCACGAGTTGGGAAAACAGATTTCCCGTTGTACATGAAGACAGGGCTCACTTCTCAGTAACACTTCATAACTGTAGGCTGTTCAATTAAAGCTTGACTGCACCAGGATTCTTTTAGATTGGCTCGCAGCATCCCTCAAATTCATATAAGCACTGGAGTGCTGGCTGGCAGAGATCTCTGGATGCCTCTGGTCCCACGTAGGAGGCAGGGCTGTTGCCAGCACTAGATCAGATCAGCTGTTGCTTTGCCTGGCTGAGTCCCAGGAACTCCCAAGGACAGAGAGTCCCTGATCACTCTGGGTAACCTGTCCTAGTGCCACATTAGCCTCACAGTGAAGTTTTTCCTAATGTTCAACCTGAACCTGTCAAGCTGCAACATGTGACTTTTGTCCCTTTTTATACCACTTGCCACTGTTGAGAAGAGTTTGTCTCGGGCAAGTTTCTTTGGATTGGAACTTTGCTGTTCAGCATGTTAAGCATTCCCCCAGTTCAGCATCATCTGTGAATTTGCTAAGGGTATGTTCTGTCCCCAAAGTTGAGAAATTAATGTTAATACGAGCTACAGGAATTAGTACTGATTAGATGTTATTCTGTGGTGCTCCCATAGCTCATGTGAGAAAAATGAAACACCCCAGTCAGGATTTCTAGTTCTCAAGAAACATCCAAGTACGAAATGCCAAGAGTCCCCAAAGCAGAAACATCTGCTGAAGAGTTCTTGCTTGTTGCAGCACATGTACTCAGGATGAGTGCAAAATAAAGACAGAAAAAGACATGCTCAAAAAGAATTAGTGACAGCAGAACAGTAAGCTGGCTAAAAAATGTGGATGAGAACCAGCAAAGTGGACAGTACTTGCCTTTTTCATTTGTCTATATCAATTTTATTTATCCTCCCCAATGCACAACATACATTTTGGTACCTCACAAGTAGAAACTGAAAACAAAAGTTTGCAGCATCTCCTATTTTAGCCGTAGGTTTCTACATTCATGTAAGGAATCAGTTTTTCACTACTGAGAGAATGCAGGTGAGTGACAGCTGATCATATCCTATTGGAGAAAGTATGGATTTCTAGGGACCAGGTTCAGTCTGCACTTAGATGAAAACCAGATTCATTCTTCTTTTCTCCTCTGGAAAAGGTATCAAGCAAGCTATTTTCACTTAGCACAGGAGATTTAATTTCATTAGATTAGAAGATGTCTCCATTTTGCTTGACCCTACCTTTCACATAATTTTCCCGTTAACGAGAAAGCTTCAGTGTGCAGTATCACATCATATCTTTCTGCAGTTTGGTCATGGCAAGGGAAAGAAATATTTGAGATCCACAAGAGGGCAGTTCCTTTTGATAGAACTGCAAAATTACATGTCTCCAGAAACAAACTCATGCATTTTTTTTCTCCTGAAAGAGGGTGTTCAAATTTTAAAAACAGATCTCTCAAACTTGAATGAGAACTTGGTGAGTGACCAGGATTTTTTTTCAGGGAACATGTTGATCCTAACAGAGTAAGCCTCTTCTGTGCCAAAGTCCATCAAAAGACACACTTACATGGCTTTACCATGAGGCTACCCTGCATCCACTGACAACCTCTATGACTTGAAAATCAGTTATCCTCACACTACATGTTAGCCTGTGACTCTGCAGCACCACTGAGGAAGGACTGCCTGTTCCTGTGGTGACACAACAGTGGATGTCTCCCTGGGTCCATCAACATCCACTCTGCACTTGCATGCTCAGAGCAGTGGCAATAATCAGCCCTCCCTGCACTAACAAACAGTTAACCCACAGAAGTGGAAGAGCTACAGCCCTTGAGATTGTTTCTCTATTCAAAGAACTTGATGCATGCAGAAAAACTGTTCACTCTGCTGTTAATCAAGCTTATTTAGGCTCACACATACTAGTGTTATAAATCACCTGACTGGAGACAAACCTGAAATACCCTTTATGAAACATCTCCACTCAAGCTATGTTAAAAGGCTCAGTGAGCACCTGGAGAGAGAAGAAGCATTAAGCGATCACAGTAATTTAGCCTCTTATGCTGAAATCTGGCCTTCAATATAAACCCTTGACTACCCTTGAGCCTTACACACCCTGCGTCAGAAACAGAACTGCAAAAACATTTTACCACAAAGATCAAACCCAGCAAGAAGTATCTCTCCTCAGGATGATGTTTTTCCTTGAAATTCTGAGTCAAGAATTCTGAGAAATTCTCCTTTGGAACAAGAATGCACTGATACTTACTTTCCCCACATATGGTATCTTCACTCATTTTTCCTCCTCTCATCCCTCGGTGTGGTGCTAAGCCGTGCAATCCTTCCCTGCAGTGAAGAGCATCTACTCAGGTGGGAATTCCACATGCAAGCAAGAGCTCACTACCAAAAGTAGCTGTGGCAAAGGATTGGTTTAAATTTGTTTTCACTCTAGCCTCAGCTGGAAGAGCAGGGCACCTTGTGGACTCAACTGAAGTGCACAGGGAAGTCACCTACCTCCTCTAGGCCTGTGCCTCACTAGCTGCTGTCAGAGCAGGCTTTCTGTGTTTGATTTGGCTTTTGCCATCAATTTGCACAAATTATTCCTGAGCTAAGTCTCTATAATACATTAACTGACAGGTCCATTTCCTTGCAGGTGTGTGCTCGGCAGAGATTGGTCCATAAAAGCTGCCATCAGCTATTGCCAAATCAGAAACAAGAAAAGTTATTAGTGAGAATTGTGATTCTTTTTTCAACTAGCTATGAATCAATGCTCTATTGCTTGTTTATTGAGTTAGAGAATATTGGCAAAATGATACCATTATGCCCAAGGAATTTTATTTTTTTTTTAATAATGACTCTGCATGCACTGTTACTTAGTAACCTCACTTCCTCTGGATTGAGATCACTTGCACTGTGGGGCATCTCACAGTTTAAGAGCTAAAGTGTCTCAATACAATGGCCAGGCAGAAGGGACAAACTGCCCTTGCTCTGAGATCTGCTGCAAAAACTGCTTCTTCCACAATTTCTGCCCTCCCACTAGCAGCTCCAGGAGCTCTGAGCTCCTGGCAAAAGAAAACCAGATCTCAGGAGCTGGGGAAAAGCTTAAAGAATGTAGAAGAAAGGGAAGGTAGTGCTCATCTAGACACTAACTGGGGGAGAAGAAACTGTAGTTGATGAAGAGCCATAACAAATTTCCCTAGTGGCTGCTCATCTAGTGACATGAAAGCTGGGTAAATGTTTTCTGGAAAACTGGAAAAAATCTCTGGAGCAAGATGTCTCCTGAGTGATTTCCTGCTCCTGAGTGAATCTGCTATAATTTAGGAGAAGGAGGGGTTCCTACAGCAGCTTCTGTTTAAGAAATAGAGCTTGACAACTACTGAAAATAAGCTTGCTCCTTTCTGGATCTAGAAAGGTATCAACTGAGAGAAAAGATAAAAGCAGAGACATTTTTCCAGCTGTAAACTCAATTCCTGAAACAGACAGTGGCAGAAGAAAGTCCCAGTATAATCACAGTGCATTTGTATCCCTGGGTATTCTGATGATTAAATGCTACTTATTACTTGCTTCCTTTGGCAAAATAAAAGGTGTCACAACCAAAGAGGCAAATAAGCTGAAATTTTGCTGTTACAAAAGCAGATTTCTTTCTGCAGATCTCTCATCATATCTCTGCTCCTCACCTTGGCTGCACAACCCATAAAACATTATCTTTCATCCTAAATATGCCAACAGTTGTAATTGCACCTGCCAGGGAGCTGGAGACCTGCACAAGAAAGTAACAAATCTGGAATGCCTCTACAAATCTCTTCAGTTAAGAATTGTCTAAGTTCTATGAAAAGGTACAAGTAAGAGGGCACTGTCCTGATGTAGTGCTTTCCTGATGCAATGAATGTCTGAATTACATCACAGGTGTAAAGAGCTCCAGTTCTGCTGCTGAGCACTGACCAACAAAACTTTTCAGCTACCAGGGGTTTGCATCTTGCATGCCAAAAGAGAGAAGCTCCCTTTCCTTCACTCACCCTGCAGTGGGAGTTTTTAGACTCAGTAAAATATTTTTATCTTAGAAATAGAGCAGTGTCTTGTAGCGCCTGTTTACCAGGCAGATCCAGGCAGACGATGCAGAGGAGCAGGCCAACTGGAGCCATGGTATTAATAGTGGTGAAGAAAAGAACATTATCATGTCTAATACAGTTATGGACAGATGGCCTGCTTGTAGCACAGTAATCCTTCAATCCAGTTTCAGTCAGTAAAATAAGTCCTCTGCCTCAAAATAAAACACTCCAAATAATGACTCAAGGACCTCCTGCTTCCTTTCCAGGGGCAAGTCTCATTACAAAAATAAGTTTTCACTTTTCTGGCTATTTAAAACAGCAGCTTTTCTTACATCGAAGTATGTAACTTGCCATCATATTTTTCAATGCCTACACTGTTTTCCTTTTGAATGTGACTCCCTCTGCTCCATTTCAGCTGCCTACCCTGCCTCAGTTGCAAAGTGTCTGTGAGAATGCAGAATGCAGCAGCTTGCAGCAAAACTCTTACAGGAACAATTCCCCTGCTCCTCTCACCATCATTCCCCCAGTGTCTGTGAAATCTCAGCAGTTAGGACTTGTCAAGGTGCACTACAGCATTACATAGCTCAGTTTGAAAGAAGCCAGACAAGCTTAAAAATAGGGAATTTTTTACCAGGTACTCTCTTTTTTGACAAGTTGATGGTTTTATATGAAAAAGATAAGAACACAATGATTTTTTTTTTTATTTTTAAAGGAAGGAATAATTAGAGAGAATGTATGGGGGAAGGTAATCACATGGCAGCTGAGAGGCAGTGAATCACTGCTGGCATGTGTCAGGACAGCATCTTTGGACTGTGCTAAAATGTCTTACATTAAAAAGCTCCATGTATGCCTGAGCTGCTTCGTGTTGGGCTGGGCACAGTGGCCACTCTTAGACAGGGTTGAAGGCAGCTTGAATGTTTTTGGACTGCTTTTAAATCTCATTGGCTTCCTAACAAGTGCATTCACACTGTACAGTTTTAAATATGACCTTGGAAGGGCAAAATGTAAGGCACACTGTGGCAGGGTGCCCTCCCAAACTTGTCACAGCTCCAAGTTCCTCCATGCATTCAAATCTGACAAACCAGACCCCGAATTCCCTGCCTTCCCTGCTCCATCTCTACAATGATTAATAATAGCAGAAGTTTCTGTCCTGTCTTGCCTTTTATTGCTCACACAGACTTGTATTTAGATTGTTGCTAATAGCTGTGGCTGCTGTTTCTCAGCATCTTAGAAATCTTTGCAGCATCCAACACTCACATTGCCCTTTCTATGCCTACTGCCAAATCCCTTTATTACTGCTTTTATTGGCTGCTACTGCACTGTAATTCAGTGACCTACTGTTTAGTGCATGCTCGCACCTGCATGGACAATAATATCTCTCAGATAATCTCTAAGCCATGTAGTTCAGGTAGCAGCAGCAGCCTTGCTTTTATAAACAGAGTAAATTAATCCATGCAATAGTGTAGCTGAAGAGCTGCATGATTCTTTGGCCAGTCTATAAGATACTATGATTAAAATTGTCTCAACTGTCCATATGATATTTTCAAAGTACAAAACAAATATAATCTTAGTGTACTGGGGAGCACCAACATGTATTCCCTCCTTCCCATGTACCTTGTTTAGAAATAAAACAAAAATTCAGTATGATGTTGGAGCTGAAAAGCTAAAAAACATTAAATTAGAAGATACTCATCCCTTGGCAAGCTGTGTCCATCTATTAAAAAAAAATAAAGGTTTCATGTAATGAAAACTATACGAAACTGAACTGTGCACTAGAGTGGTTCATTTTCCTCCTTGCACCATTTCCTGGTGCATTTGGGATTCATGGCTGGTGTGAGGATTATAATTCCCATCTCCTCATTTTGTGACAACCACTTCTTTAAATTCTCGTCTGTGAGGCTGCACACAACTTCACCTGAGCAAGCTGCTGTGCCTAAAAGCACAGCCCTTGCCCAGAGCCACTCACAGCAGCAGAGTGACAGCAGCAGGGATGAAAAGCAGAGGCCACACAATAGGGATCAGCCCAGCCCTGTCAAGCTGCCATGCTCAGCCAGGTTGCTGCTAACAGGGCTCTGAAAGAGCTGGCTGGAGCTGGGACTAGAAGGCTGTTCTGTCACCTGATAAAACAAATGGGTGTGCTGCATGTCCTTGTAATCTGTGGTGCTGGATTACCCATCTTTCATGATTCAATCAATTTTTGTTGTAGAGAATAGGGTGTGGAGAACAGGAGGGAAGAGCCTGGATAAAAAAAGTCTTTCGTTCTTTCCTTCTTGTTTGGTTTATTTTATCTTGACTGTAGGAAAGGATAAAATAGCCTGCTTTGGGACTTGTGTAAACGTTAGCAGAAAAGGTTTTGTTTGCTCTTCCCTTCATGATTGAAAGCTACAAGCTATTCGATTCAGCTGTCAATTTTAGAAATGCTTTTGACTGTGCATTTTAGATACAGCTGTACCTAAGAGTTGTCACTGTTCAAAAAGCCAGGCACCAACAATAGCCTGGCCAAAGAAGGGTACAAGACTAACACTAAGCTGCAAATAAAATACTGCTGAGGTAACAACACTCACACCATCCCTTTTCTTCCCTCTTCCATTCTTTGCTCCGCCTGGACCCGGGCTCACTCCTGTTCCCTCCCTGGTAGCACTGAGCATCCCTTCCTCCCCAAGAGATTCCTCTCCCTGTTGAAAACTCTGAACCTCACTTTTAGTTGTCATTGTGTGCTCTTTCCCAGCAAGTGGGACACAGACCTGCTTCATACACAGCATGATTGCTTGACTGTGGATGCTGCAACCTCTATTTCTGCTCCCATGTAAAAATTACAAGAACAAAGTGTTGGATAAAGAATTAAAATTATTCCAGAATAATTCCACTGATAGAATAGTTCTGGAGCATCACTTTTATCCCAGAACATTTGGTATTTAACTAAAGCAGGTTTTCCTGGAGTCAGTTTGTGCAGATGTAAACCTTTCCTGTATCCTCAAACAGTTATTTTGCATAAATGCTTTTTCTCACTAACTGCTCTTTCAGTCACCCCACACTGCCATGAAATAGAAAAAAAAAAAAGAAAGAAAAAAGAAGAAAATTCACCACATGAAAGAAGTATGGTCAGACCATTTCTCAGGGAAGTTGGACTAATGAAGAGGCCCTGCTCCAGCTTCTTTTTTCTTTGCTGCCCTTTGGAGGAAACATCCAAATCAGAAAGTGTTTTCTGGATGGCTTTCACTGCCTTGCTGCCAGGCTAGTAAATGATTCTACCACCTCATTACCTAATCCATTCCCAAATTAAATATGGACTGGATTCAACAGGCACATATACAGGAAGGGGTAAAGTAGACAAGTGTAAGGGAAGTGTAATTGGTTTTAATGTGATGTAATGTCACTAAATGTTCTGCATTAATTAATGACCCAGGGCAGTCTGTCTGGTCTCCAACCTAACTGCTCGCAGATGATGGAGCTTAAGGAGAAATACATACAGAGAAAGTTTTTTTTTGTTATTCCCCTGATATAAATGACAAATCAAATTACATTGAGATGGAAAAAGGACAGTGAATAAGGCAAAATGCCTAGGATGATAGTGTGGGGCTTTTTTACATAGTCCATAAGGTAGATTTGCCCTCACTTGCCTAAGGTTTTATCAGTTCAATTCAATGACTTGCAGCCCTGTTGTTCCCTCAACACACTCTCTCAATCTTCACTAGATTTTCCAGTAAAGATGGCAAGGGATTTTACTGTGACAGATGCAAAAATGGGATGTAAGTCGCCACATTACCTGATGGCAGATACAGCAGGGAATTCCTGAGGGTGGCCAAGCAGAAGGGCTCGGCCAGAAGTGCTGCCAGATTAGGGAGGACCAGAAAGGATAAAAGCAACCAAGAAGTTGTCCCAGCTAAAAGTTGCCCTAAGCAGTGATCCTGCAAAGCACTGCACCCTGTGGCAGGGACCCTTTGGAAAATCAATATAAAGTCAGGTGCTTGCACAACAGGCACAGTTTTTCTGGCACCAAAACATCTTCCCTAGTCCACCTAGTAAATGATTGTTTCTAGCCTTTTTCTTCTGTGGAGGAGAAGATGGCTGTACTGGGAGAGCTGGTCAGTCCCTGGGCTTCCTGCTGGATGCCTGGGAAATCACAGCAGACTGTCTTGGTGTCACTGTGTTTGCAAAAGGAGGCCATCTCAAACAGCAGAGATAGCTAAAAGCTGGAAATGTGTTTTCATACCTACAGCAGTAAGAGGAGATAAATTCATGGAGCTCACTCTGTCCTGAAAATTGCATGACAATGTAAAGAATGGGAGTAATGAAAAAAAAAAAAAATCAGTAATGATGTATTCAAAACGGACATAAGCGAAGACCAATTCATTTCATTATAAGCTAAGGATGTGTCTTTTGATTGAGTTCACTTGCATCATGGGCCAACTGTATATTTTTTAGCCATAACTGAAGAGAAAAGCTCCAAGTCATTGCTAGTCCCCTGAATTGCCTGGATTTTTTCATTTTTCTGGAAAGCTTACATTTTCTTCAGCAATGTATGGACACAGTAGTACAATTTTATTGTCTGCTCACAGGGTCACAGGACATACCAACCCATCAGCAATGGCTGGTTTGCATTCAGAGTACATGCCAGCCCCTTATAAACAGGTTCAAATTGCAACTACCCTACAGGAAAATAAAAATAGACAAGCACATTCCCTTGGCAGGAAGACAACCTTCCCGTTTGTGTTTCAGAGTATGAAAAATAATTATCTGTGCAGGGGTGTTCACCTGTTACTGAATTTTCCCAGCTCCAAATAAAGAATTTTGTAACTGTTGAAAATGAGGACATGATGGTTCAATTCCTCTGATTGTCAGGCTTCCATGTAGTTCAGTGGAAATTTAGCCAAAAGCAAAAAGACATGGATTCTCAGATAAAACCAAACACTCTCATTAAATCAAGTGTAAAATGTCTTCCACTAATAGTAATTCAGATTATAAGTGGGTTCCCTCTGAATGCACAGATGCCCTTTTTCTGTTAGCTCTCTGGAAAGAACCCAGCAGTGCAGTTTGCTGACAAAAAAATGTCAGAATAAATAGCTCATCTATGTCAATTTTTGAATCCGAAAATGTTAATTTCTGCCAGCAAGGCAATTCTAATAGTTTCACTGACTCACTTAGGGACCGAGGCTTAGTTCATGCCATACTGCAAGTGCATATCTGAAAAGCCACCAAGAAGTCACACAACAAATCCCTGCAGGAAAATAGTTGTAATTAATTTCCAGTAATGAGAGCACCCATGTAGAACTGCATGTAGGAGCTGTTCAGAAACAAGAGACTCAGAGAAGTGTGGGACCAAAAGAAATAAAAACTTAGAGAATTATTTGCTTAATTAAAAAAATATTAGTGAATATAGGATAAACATGACAGCTTAAAAGCACTAATATAGGGAGGACTGATACATGACATTTCAGTCTTTCCTCAGTTCTGTGACAGGGTTCCAGAGTAGAGGAGGGCAGAAGACATGAAAGGATGGCAACAACCCCCACCTTCATGGTATGCAACATCAGGACACAGTGCCAAGCCCCCTAGGAATGCCTCTGAGTGCTGGTCCCTTGGGGCTCTCTGCTCTCTTTGCTCTCCTTGAGCTCTGTTTCACTGTGCTCACTGACACTAGATTGCTGTGGCAGGGAAACAGAAGGAAGTGTTGTTTAATAAATGTTGCAGTGTGAGACTCAATGTCTTACAGTTAAACATTGAAAACAGTACAAAAAACACAAGGGCAAATAACTAGGTAGGTGGTGAAGTCCAGCAAGCTCTGTGTGCTGCCTCTACATGGCCAGGAAGTTTTGTGGTCTCATCCCTTTCTCTTTTTTTGGTTATTATCCCACAACACTTTTGGTTTATCTGCTATTTTTTGCCTTGTTTTGCCTGTTGGGGCTGGTACTGTGAGGCATTTTTAGAGGTCAAACATCATCCCAGGCTTAGGAGTTGTCAATACGGACAGGGACCAGCAGCATCAGGGGAAAGAACAAATTCAGGGCAAGGAAGGCAACCTTTTAACACCGAATTAATGTGTACTGCCAACTTAACAGCTACCTCTTGGAGATTTCTTAAATTACAGACAGCTTTGTATTTATCAGTCCAGAAAGTTTTGGGGTATTTTTCTTATTAATTTGTCCAATCACTATTTGAGCCTGTTTAGATTTTTAACTACGATAGCAACCTGGATAGAAAGACTTCCACAACAAAAGCATACTAAATTTATAATAGAGAACCCACAAAATGCACATATATGCCATGTAAAAATATAGTTAGATATAGGCTATATATTGAAGTCTATATATGCATATTAAAAAAGTGTGACTGGAATAAACACTGTGGGAAACAATCTTCTCCAAGTCATTATTTACCTGGGAGAGGTAGAAAATGAACTCTGCAGGGCATCATTAACACAAACAGTGGATAAAGAAAGAAAGTAGGCTGAAAACATCAACTGTGTTTCTCTTCACCATCCCACCTCATTTCTTGACAGCCTACTCTTGGGGAGAAATGGAGATAATTGTTGTTTCAAATGTTGCTTGTAAACATGATGCCTCTTGGAGAGCGATCTGCCCCTGGGATGCTGCGGTTGGGTAAAGAATATTCAGGATTAGGTCAAACCCAGGCATTTCCCAGAGGGTCAAGAGGGAAGATATCTATCTGAAGCAGAGCTCAGGGCTCTTCCAGACCAGCTTTTTTGAAAAGCAGCTAGTGATAGCTCTTCATTCACTGTGTTTTCTTTCAGTTGCAGAGAAAAAAAAGTCAAGATTCCTTCTAAATATTTCCAACATTCAAGTAATTTAAAAAGGAGTATGGAAGGTTCTAATTAAAAGAATTCACACATAGAAAACTAATGAGTGAAGAAAAGCCTTTAGCTACATCCCATGACTGTTAAATATGGTTTTTTGGAGCCAGATCTTGTGATGAGATGAAGATTAGAAAGCAAGTAGCTTGAAGAGGCATAATGTGGTTTGACAGGGAGCAGAGAGCCCAAGCAGAGGTCTCTCACCAGAGAGGTGAGCTGAAGTCCCTAGGCTCTTGGCAAGATATGAGCATGGCATGTTCACATCTTGCTGGGTGTTTACAGCCATGAACACTTCTAACCAAGAGAGTTTATTTCAGCTTCTTATTCCAAGCCAAAAGGTACCTGCAATCCATTTTCCTGCCCTTTGAAATCTCTCATGCAGAGCTCTTGACTGTTTTGAGCAGTAGTCTGCCTGATTTTGTGAGTGTTGTTTTGCAAGCCTACCTGGCAGACTGAAAACAAACTTCTCTTTCCCTGGCAAGAGGCCAGGGTATGCACTGCAAGCACCAGATACACGTAGGAAGAAAACCTACCCTGTCATGTCTCCAACTTGCCAGGCAAAACCTCCTCCAAACTATAAACAAAGCTTAAAAGCTCAGTTAACTTGTGGCTCATATGATTTGTGCACTTCACCGTGAACCTGTTACCTTTCTTACCCTGTTTTTATTCACAATTTCTCATTTTGTCCTTTCCTCACATAGTTCAAGCTGTCTTTGTGTAGATAGTAGCTTTCCCTTTTTGTCACTGGGGTGGAATGACTGAAAATGACCAATCTCATCCATGAATTGTCCAACTCTGTTCCTGCAGCATAGCTGAGGTTCAGTGTCAAAGATTTTTTTTTGTGAATAGAAAGTTGTGACTTGTAGGAATGTAGTTTAGTACTTCCTAAATTACATACGGGTTGGCAATACAAAAATTCAGATTCTTATACAAGCAATTGTTTCTTTTTCCATGGATATGTACAGAGTGTCTCCACATACCTGAAGGCAACTTCTTTTTGTTCAAAATCATTCCTACTTGACCTATCACTATCTGCCCGTGTAAAAAGTCACCCCCTCTCTTTTTTATAAACCTACTCTAAGTATTAAAAGCATGAGGCAAATTCAGCACCCCAACCCTTCTGCTCTAACTCATGGATGTGGCACTTCAGATTAAATGATTGGATTGATATGAAAGGTCTTTTCTAACCTCAATGGTTCTCTGATTCTCCGTGCTTAATTCCCTTTTTCTGAAGCTCTCTGACACTGGCTGGCCCTCTGGATCAATAGCCCTGCCAGGCAGCTGCAGCCCCAGGCCTGCTCTCTTTGGCGTTCACACCTCCCAGCTGGCACTGGCACAGAGAGCTAAATATGTGATTTGTCCTGGCTGGGGCTCCACACGCCGGGCATTTGGCTGAGAGCTCCCGTCAGTGCAGCTGCTGGTACGGGAGCAGGGGGAGAGCATCGGGCTCACCTGCCTCCAACACAGGGCAAGTGAGGAACTGGGGCGTGCAGAAGAGGGGCCTGGGGGCACTGGGATAGCTGCATTTATGTAGTCCCTTTCGACAGAAGAATTTAAAAGGTGTCCAGATGAGTTTTTCACAGAGAAAAGCAGTTAAGGTACCAATTTGAGGTCTCTCGGGAGATGTTGATTACCTTGTGGGATGAAGCCCTAAACCTGCCAGTGGGAAAAGCGAGATAAGGAGTGGTCCTGCAGAGCTATTCCCAAACCATCCCCATTCTCACTCCACGGCCCCTTCCTCGCTTGTTTCCAGGAATTACTGGCTTGCTGTTGAGAAATGCGACTTCTCCCTGGTTCCCAGCACGGCCATGAAAGGAGCAGGGGCATCCGCGTCCACCCGGGCATTCACCGGGGACAGGACCCTCCCCTCGCACCTGCTGTGGGCCACAAAGGGCCGCGGCTCGGCAGGAGCCCGGGCCCGTCCCCTCCCTCCCTCAGCAGGGCAAAGCGAACAAAAGCGCGGACTCTGCCTCCCCTCTCCTCAATACCAACGCCAGGGCAAGGAGGAGGCAATGAGCTCCCCCCTCACCCCTCTCCCGCTCTCTGGTCCCTCTCGGCTGTGCCATGTGGGCAGCCCTTCCATCTGGCAGGGCAGTTTTGCCCTGGGATTCCAGATAAATTCACTCGCTGCCATGGCTGTAGTTCGCTTGCCTTTTACATTTGGGGCCCTGTATTCAGAGCTGTTAAGACACTTTAGTTTTTAAATTCCTAAACACTTTTGAAGTGCTGGCCTCCAGTTTAGCAGCTTGCAACCTTATTGGAAGGGCAAACTACCAAGCAAAACTCCAGTCAGCCTCATACACTTCATTTCCCTAAGCTCCCTCAGCATCTAGCAAGGAAAGAGGCCCTTTCTGACATCTTTCAGATTTGCTAAATTAGCCCTCTAGTCTGAATCACCTTCTGAATGGACTCGTCATGCTCCACTGAGTAGAGAGGGAGCTTAAGGACAGCCTCTGAGATTAACCTCCGACCCCACACATAGGGGTGGTGGATGCTTAGCACTGACAAACTGCATGAAAGCCTCTGAATCAAAGGTGTTAACTGAGAGTGTATCACCAAAGTACAGCATAAATCACAATGACTGCCACGTCGTTGTTGTAATTGCTGCTAATAACAACAGCAAGTATATTTCTGGATTTAAGATTACACTGTTTTTCATCTGCACTGATGAAGTCTCTAGAGACCTGTAGCATATATGCTACAAAGTTGGAAGGTGGATGCCTTTTCCATTGCCTTTTTCTTACTCTGTTGTACCAGTTACTGTGACCCTTATGTGAAAGGTTGCTGGGCATCCTGCACTGAAAGAAAATTGACTGGTCTTTTTTCTTTGCATGTGAGCAGAGAGCAGTAGCTTATTTAGGGAGCTTTCCTGATAAGACAGCAAGTAGCAGTTGTGATAACCCAGGCCCAGTTCAAATTCAGCTACTTACAAAGCAGTCTTTATCTGAGGGAGTGTATGTTTTGTCTCTGAGACACTCAGTTGTACAAGGGGGCGTGATGGACCTCTGTCAGCAAAGTAGAACAGCAGCAAAGAGAACAAACCCGGCACTTCATTCCCAGCTAAGGATAAATGGAGACCTGATCTTGACACCCCTTTTGGCACTGGGAAGTGTCCTGTTGAGTCAGTAGGGCTACGTGCACAGCACTCATATAAATTGTTACAGGACTGAGATATTACATATTTTAGGATCTTTGCACATTATATCATGGCTCTCAACACATTCTTCCATGCTGAAAATGGGCCAGTTCACATTTGGAATATATCCAAAATCAGGTACTGAATTCAACATATGTCTTTTTTAGTATATCTTGTCAGATATACTAAATATATGTGTGCGTGTATATATATGCCTGACCTACATATTTTTATATGTCAGATATACTTGGCTTACCTTGCAGCCAGTTCCAGCAACCACCCAGACAAACCTATATTTGGGACAGCATTCTTCAGTGCTGCAGTCTGTCCTTTCTTGTGCCTTTTGGAATACACCTACCCAGTTTTTGTTGTGTTGACCTTTACATCAAGGGATTCTATTCTCACTTTTCAAAATCACTTCTCCCCAGAATTTCGTCCCATATCTTCTAGCCCCACAGAAGCTTTAAGGCTATTTACAACAGTGACTCCATGTAATTGCAGACATCATGGACATGTTTCTTCTCAGGTAATCACTTAAACCCTGAATTCTGGATCAGCAGTGTGAGTCCTAAGCCCAAGGAGAAAGTGGAAGAAAGGAAGAGAGCAAGCAAGCAGGGAAGAAATTGAAAGGAAGGGGAAAGTGACAATAGGGATAATATTGCCTTGTCTTACATCTCTTTGGCTGCTACCATAATTGCTTTGAGGAGAAATTAGAAGCTGTTTCACCCTTCCAGCTGGAGATTCCTATTGTATCGAGCACATCCCCAGGCAGCCACTTTATCCTACTGAGCCCCACTGTGCACCCTAGAGCAGCACCCACTGCACTTGACCAAGGTTGAACATCTAGATTCCATGAGCATCTCTAGTGAATTGTAATGAGCAATAAAAATTTTAAAAATCAATGTAATAAAAAAAGCTTTGAATTAGAAAGCCCCCACATAATTATATAGGTGCAGATCGCTTTTATTAGGAACAATAGGGTTTTTAAAATTGTATATTAGGGGAAAAAAAAAAACCTGTATCTCAAAATGCAAGAGTATGCAAGTTAATTATCATTATGGAAAGATCTTTGCTTTTCCCCCATCACCAACATAAAACACTTTTCTGTTACTCTGTCTCCAGAAATTCCAGTAATAAACACCAGGAATAAAAACTCCTAAATAGCTGTTAATTAATCAAAAACAAACTTTCAAAGACAGATTTTTATGGTGTGTTTTAGTCTTGCAAGGCTTTACATACTGAACAGAAAAAAAAAAATTGTTACTGACCTTTTCAGATCCAAGATTTCATCTTTTGCTCCTGTGGTAGAAATGGTGTAAAGCAGCAAATAAAAAGTGTTAACTAACAAAGAAATTACTGAATAAACACAAACAAAAAACATTCTTTGCCAATTGACACAATAATTGCAACGATGACTGTGTAGCAACACAGCCTTCTGTAACTCAGGGTACCCAAGAAGGATGGAGATGTTTTTCTGTAAAGTTATTCTCTGTGTGTATGCATATTTATATTTAATGTCAAATCTCATTTGGCTACAAATGTAATAACCTTTCTTCAGAAATGCGCCCAGTGAAGATTTTATAACAGAATTGGGTTTTACTACAAATTACAGGGGTTTTTTTCTTCCATTTGGGTTTCTCTGGAGACAATTAGTACTGGCTAACTAAGAAAACAGGAAGAATCTCTTATCACCAGCTTTTCATATCACCATGAAAGATAATAGTGGACAAAAACCTGGATTACTACTTGGTGAGAAGGTTTCATCCTGAACATGAGGAGTTCATTTTGCAAATTTACTGTTCTCAGTGAAAATCAGGTGTTGCTGCATCATCTACAAGGCAAGGGATGAAGCGAGTGTGTCTCTGTGTCTGTGCAAGGGCGACTATCACACATTTGAGTATTAATTACAAGTCTATCCTGTGCAAGGCCAGAGGGAGGATGAAGTGCAAAAAGGCTTTGAACTTCAGCTGTAGTAACAGCTGTACACCAGACGAGTTCCGGGGTCTTAAAGTTCTCAAAGTGGCTTTGTGCTGCTAGTAGATACTTGCCTGCAGACATCCCACCCCACTCACCTCTGGCAGTCCTCCCTCCTTCCAGACCCACCTAAAGAAATCACCATTCCCAAACGTTTGGAGTAGAGTGCGGTAGAAGAACTTGGGTCTCTTCTGCATGTAGTCTTCTCCATTCCTCTACTCAATACATGTAATGACAGAGATGACTACCTAAGACCCTATTCCAGGAAAGCAACCCAGCCAAAAAGAATGGGTGTAAAAGCTCTGTTCCAATTTATAGCTCTTGTCAGCATCTGAGGACAGAGGAGGGAAGGACATGAGAAATCCATAAATGTGTCTCCTGCATGTTGGCTTAGGGAAGCTAACCGTGGCTTGAAACACTACCAAGCAGCTCACATTTACTGACAGGATCAGATATCTCACATGGAAGTACCAGAGCATCTTTAAATTCTCTCACTACTCCATAAGCTTAAAATGTAACTGCTAAGCAGCACATTAAAAAGGAATCAACACTTTTCTTTTGTAATCAAACAATAGTGAGTACTTGGTCTCCTTTCCAAGGATAGGATTTAGGTTTCTGAGTCCATTAGTGGTTTGAAGAATGTACTGTCAGTTTTCAAACCTTACAACACTTAATTTTCTTCCAAACTATTTAAGAAGCTTATATCAATCTCCTCGTCTTGTAAAAAATACAAAGCATCTACCTCTTTTGTCAGTGACTGATGGAAGGGTTTTCATGGAGTAATTAATCAATTATTCTAAGATTTTAACTAATAATTGGACACCGAAAAAAGCCAGAGAAAATGGAATATTGCTTCTTTGTTCTATTCTTGAGTCTTAATCACCTCTCATCAAACACATACACATTAAAGTCACTGTTAAAGTAAAACAGCTGAGCATGACAGGGCTAGGAATAAGGGTTTACTACTGCTTACCTGATAGTGTAATTTAAAAAATAATCAAATTCTTCATCTCTATTCCATCATTGTGTCAATATCACACAGGTTGAAATAACTGTATAATGAAACAAGATGCTTAAAAGAACTGTAAAGTGCCAGGAAATTGTGACAGGCAGGCTTTAGTGTACACAAACCAAAGAAGTGTTTTCTGCTAGAATCATTTGCTGGCAGACTTCTTTCTACACATTTCTTCTGAATTTACAAATCTGTTTGTGTGACAAGCAACACCTACAGCCCACGAATATTAGTACAATAAAGAGATGCCATTAAGTACTGATAATTAAAATAAGAAACTCCAGAAACAGTTCCCACAACCAAATGAGGACACCACGTGTCTGTGTATTAGTTTATTTAATTCTTTATTGCCACTAAGAGCAAGTAAATTATGCTGATACAACTGGTAAACATATACATTCGCTAGAGCCCCCCACAATCCCACAGAGCTAAGGGAAACATTAAGGGATGTTACAGGATTAATGTTTTCGTTCTACAATATGGATATATGGCTTTCATACAAGTTTTAAAAAATTGAAAAGGTAACACACTGCTAGCTTACAAAATCAATATACACACTGGAAAAAAAAAAGGAAAAGGAACAGGAAAAGAAAGTAACCCATAAGAAGATATCATATAGCACTGGTTTAATAGATATATACAGAATTAGAAATCCATTGAACATGATACTCAGGCTTTGTTATTTTGATGTTCATTTCTCCTTTCGGTTTACCACTCAAACTACAAGAATTCATATGGTTTCTCTCTTACTTTTATTTTCCATCTTATTTTTCCCATTTTTCTCACTTTTTATTGGCAGAGAAAAGACTTTTCCTGCCTGTGTTTCTATGTTCGCACCTAAGTTAAGCAGTTTGTCCACTTTGAAGCTTTGAACAAAGCCCTTGTGTGTACTTGGTGTGACAGAAGAGAACATCACTGTGATAGTAAGTCCTTTTGGCCATTTCACTGGCAGGTGTTTTGCATTTCCCTTGGACACAGTTATCCTTAAACTGAAGTGCTGATAAGTGGGAAGAAATCTAGCTCTCCACCCTACTAGTGGATCCTCACTTAAATAACAGCACAGTACAAAAAGCTCTTTCATTTCAACCACAGCCTGAAAATGTGGCAGCACTGGTCGTGATTCACATTTAGAGTTATGCATGCACCTTTCTAGAGTTTTGCTCCACCATGTATGAATATGTGTATATATATATATATATGCAGTATGAATGTGTGTGTATTTAGAGAGCTGCTGTGTCTGATGCTAACATCTGCATTAGGTGGATTCTAGCTCCAAGCTGCAGCCTGTCTCTGCATCAGGCCACCTCAGCAACCACGACACACTCTGGACTAGCACAGCCATGTCCTTCAGCTGTAAAAGTCTAGATGAACTCCGTAATTGTAATATGGGGAGTGCAATGAATGATCTAATGAGAAAAGTTAAATAATGTCTTGTTGCCAGGTAGACTAGAGTGAGGGAGTTTAATCAGCAAAATTAATTGAATTTTGCTGGGGGTAAGACAGCCCTGCAGAGAGTACCCATTTTCCTAACTTTCCATTGATGAATTCAGGGTTAAAGGTTTTGTACAGTCCTTAACTTTCAGTGACCTCTGAAATGGAAATACTTGTGAGCCTCTGTTTTTATCTCATCAATAAATCCACTCATTAGACATGTTTTCAGTTTTGTTGCAGGTTTTGTTTGTTATCATGGGTGTTTTTAAGAAAGGAGTCAAATCTGTAGGTACAGGTTTTTTCATACACATCTCACTCAAAGCCAAGTGATTTTAAGGCTAGAAGATACTTACAGAGTTCTTTAGCCATCTGGGACTCCAAGACACTCCATATTTAAATGGCAAACTACAGAAAGGACAAAAGGATTGTACAACCCCAGCAAAGAGATAATAATAGTTGATATAGTTGAATTCTCATGTTTTCCCAGATTTTTCCTCAGTTCAGAGTGATGAGGCCACAAGACAGACAGCCATTTGTGAAGAGTAGCAAAAGGGGGCCGTTCAGAAAATGATCAGATTTCAGCTTTGTTTAGTTTTGGTCCAAAAGCAAAGTTTGAGGCTGCTATGAACAACATTACCTACATCTCCAAATGCAAACAGGCATGGGTGGAAGAGGCTCTCTCCATGCTCTACACCTGCTCAGGCAAGCCTTTCACTATCCCTGAAGCTCCATGCACCACGATAGTTTGATGGTAAAAGCAGAAAATGGTAAAGGATACAGCTTCTTGCCACTATTTATCTAGTTAAGGTGTTTTTCTGTTTTCTGGATTTTTTTGTTTGAAGGCAGATGCTCCTGCATCAATGTCTCTAATTTTTGAGATGAACATCTATCATTTCTGTCCCCTGGGAAGCTTCGACAAGGTCAAGTTATGAGGAAAGTTTTACCAGGTATCCACCTTTCCAGCAAATCCAGGGACTCCCCTTACTCCTTATGATACTTTTTTGCTCATTGTCATACAGTGATTAACAAGTTGCTACTGTGTCTTAATTTCAGAAGGACCCAGCTGGAGGAAATTAATGGTATGGGCTTCCTGGGGCTGTTTTGCAACAGCCCAGGAAGAAATAGAGAATATAATCTCAAGGATGAGGAAAGATCAGCAACATCCACAGAAGTTTAAATGAGGAGTGCCTTAGCAGAATTGACCAAAAAACCTACAAATGCTATCAAAATTATGGATAAGTGTGGGAAGGCAGGCAACAGGTATAATCTGTCTCTGCAAAGGAGGGAACTCAGTCTCAGCTTCAGAGAAGTGCTGTCCTAGAGAATTAAAATGGATTGAATACAAGTTACCTTACCCTCCCTGACATACTGCTTCCCCTTCTTAGTAGGATTTGGGAGACATCAAAGACTGCCATGTCATATCAAAGCGGTGTACACCTCACCATATATTGCTTTAGAAAAGTGGTGAGTTTACACTGTTAATGTCACTGCAGTTCCTAGACTGAGGGAAAATCAGGTTGTTGTCCCACCTTCAACATTGACATTAGCCTAAATACTATTGTCTCCTTTTGGCTTTGCCTCCACTTGAACATTTTCTTTTGAGGCTGGAGTGGGACTTTACTTCTCTGTTATACTTTACATTTGATTAATTTTCATTAAGGCACAAATCAGGGAAAGCACAAAAACAAATGTGCCAACCAGTAGTTCTGCCTTCCACAAAAAGGAGCATGCAACATGAATTTGTATAAAATGCTCCTGACTTCCTATCTGTCTCTTCTTGACCAAGTCTACAAAGCTGCCTGTTTACACATTTTATAATTGTCATTCTTTCATTTCTTCTAACATTTCTCCTTTGAAAACAGTTCAACCCAGAATGTCATTATGGAATTAGAAGATGAAAATCAGTAAATTACAATTTAGTATCTACCTGCATGTACAACAAACATTTTCCCTTCCTGGAGCCTTGCCCAGAAGTTTTGCTGCGTGTAACAGACTGTTAAATAGGCCAGGCTGACAAGCAATGACTCTCAGCCACCATGGACATTTCTGTTAGAAGACATGTCTAAGTCAGAAAATGTCCTAATCCTCAAATATTTTTTTAAAATCAAGATATAGACAGGCCTAACTGAAAGAAGAATTGCCTCAGCTTAGTTAGAGAAAGGGAAGGGAGATATACCCAAATATAATCAGGTTTAAACTCACTGGAATCTAGAGTCTGGATGTAGATTCATCCTTAGCTGATGTTCAGCAACTCACCCATCTCTTTTCTACGAGATTTGAGTGCTCAGAAAAAGGCTGTCATTTCAGGGACTTTTATCAGCTCCCCATATTCCATTGCAGCTGTAGCAAATGAAGATGTAAACCACTCCTCGAGAGGGACATTCATGAAACAAATTTCTGTCCATTAAACTAGGTAAGCAACACATCTATGCTAAGTCATTTTTCATTGTAATAGGATAGCACCAAGAGGGTAAACATGTTTTTCATCTGAAGTAGCTGCTCACACAGCACTGTCAGACAAGCTTGCCCTCCCAAGGCAGGGAGGGTAGAAGATAAGAAAGCAAATAAGGAGAAGTTGCAGAATTACTAAAGTAGAAACTGATCAAGATGAGTGGGAAGATGTTTTGTTCAGAATCTTGCCTTTTGCTTTCTTGATAATGTCACTAGTGAAACAAGGGCTCCTTTTAGGTACCAGGAGCCTCCTTTTAGTGCTGACCTGACTGACCTATTCAATATTCTTCTGTGTTCTGCCATGAATTACTTTATCACCTCCTGCATAGCTAGACTTTCCATTGAATGTTGTCTTCTGGCTTATTGGAAATTTTCTTCATTTTAAGTTTATAAACTATTACTCCAATTGCTGTCAACAATAAGATGCCAATATAGATCCGAACATATGTGGCTGGGTCATACATAAGAGATGTTCTCCTATTTCACACCCTTTGCTGAATTTTCTTCTGGTCCTCACACGATATTTTTTTGTTTGTTTCCTTATTTTCTGTAAACTCTCTCCAAGAAGGCCCTGTACCACCACAGGAACTTGACTGGCTTCCTTCAAAAACTATTAGGAATGTTCCTTTAACAAGCCAGATGGGCAGTAAAACGACATGACCATAAAGCGTCAGAGGAAACACAGGGGAATTTATTGTCTTTATACTCACAGAGGTGGAAATAAGAAGTCACATCTAAGGCTTGCTAAAGGACAATCAAAGTGTTGGTCTCAACATCATTCCCAATTCCTGCCAGCTCCCTATGAAAAATGGACTAGTAACCAGTGTGAGACAATGGTGCAACAGTGTTTGCACTCAAAGCTGAGCACTTTAAGTGAACTGATGCAGCATTTAGACAGACAAACCTTTGGTGAGTGAAAAAAAAGTTTCCTTCTCCCTTCGCTTTCAACCAGACCTACCAAACCATTAGTTTAAGTCTGAGGCACAACCACAGGTAGACCTGATTAGACCATGAACAAACCAAATAGCACCCAGAACCACCTAAATATGAGCCTTTATGATTTTAGATTTGGTCATTGCACATCCACCATGTGTGGGGGACATTTTTAACTATACCACGGACTCAGGTATGTCTAACAGCATAGTCAAAATAACAAGGACATCAACACAGACTGCAAAACACACCCAAGGAGTCTGAGAAATAACTGTGAGGCTAGTCTACCTTAAGCTATGTGCAGCCTTGGCTAGCAGGCTTCAGGAGTGTTTGGGAACAGAAGGACTTGCCTCACTGTGAGTCCAGATCAGCCATACCCTCACACGTGAGACAAAAGAGGGCAAGCTCAACAGGTGTTACAAATTTTTTTTTTTTTTT
>VYXD01005828.1:630611-655289 GCA_013397195.1 Hylia prasina
GCATAGAAAAAGGGATTGATGTTAGTATGAAAAAAAGACTCTCTGCTTGTCTACAAGCTTATCCCAAGAGAGAAATGTGATTTACTCAGATGAACACAGCCTGCTGAAGCTTCACTGAAGTCAGTGGGTACCATGCAGGAGTACAAGAGAGACTATTCCTCTTGACCAGCAGTCAAGCCTGCAGGCTACACAAATGGCAAAGCTTATTTCTTGCTGCTGAATTTAAGATTTAGAACTCCAAAGCGATGATTTTGAACTTAGTTTGGGCACTGAAGTCCCTTATGGTTCCTCTAAAAATTTTGGTCTGTTTGTTGTCAGCTTGTTAAACAACCCTTTACCTTGAGACAGACCATTTGACAAATCTTTTTTTTTTTTTTACTTTGTGACTTCTTTCAGCATTCAGAATCATTTAAATTAGGTAAAACTGAGCAAACTGAAAAACAGCTGGCTGTAATAATTTTTCTTTTTTTTCCCCTGCAGACTATATTAAAAAAAACCACAATTAATTTTATCTTGACTGAGTTTTCTTCCAAGATCTTTTTGCTTATATAAAAATGAAAGAAAGCTAAAGATTTTATATTTCCCTTCTGTTTTACTAGAAGATAAACCAACACCAATTTCATTCCTATTGGTTTCAGGTCCCAAAAATTGTCCCTTTTCTGGTCAAAACTATGAATGACCTTTGGTGGTTTCTCCTTTTATGTCCCACCACATATAGGGGCTTTTTTTAACCAGCTATAAATAAGATCAACAGGAATATTGCTACTGATACAAAGGGGAGCTGGGTCAGGCAGAATCACAACAATGTCAACTAGTTCTTTTCTAGTGAAGGAATTCCTCCTAGGGAAGGATTTTCTCCCTTCTGTCAAAAAGAACAAATAAAATACAGCATTTTTCAGCTTTTATAGGTGAAATGGAGGACCCTACCATCTACCAACACTGATATTCTGAAAAGTGGAAAGCTTAGTCATCATTCCACTTTGAAAAATCATTGTTAGAAAATCATGAAAAATTAGGACTCTTTTATGTCCAGTTGTTGAAAGATTTTAGATTTACTGCCAGCATTCAAAATATGGTTGAGGAAAGGAGTGTTACTGGCTTTTACCTGTAGATGGTGACATTTTGGAGTGAACATTAAGCACACATCCAAGAAAATCCAATACTTGTATATACTCAACAAAATGCCCCCATCCTTTCCTTAAACAGTTTCATATAATTTTGCAGATGTAATCAGATATTAAGAAACAGGCCTCAATTTTTCAGATCTAAGGTCTCAATCTTAAATAGAAATGCATCCACCCAGAGTGCTATGTTAACACAGAGTACCACTGGCTTCAGCAGAGCTCCACACAGACTCAGGTTCTGCTTGCATGGACTAATTACCAGATTGAGACCTATGGCAAGACTTAAGAAAAAAAAAAAATTAAAAACCTCTACATTGTTCAATATACAACAGGCATAATTTTCTAAATGAGTTTGGAGTCCTTTATTACAGGCCTCTAACAACTGTTGTTAGGGTTATACATTAAAAATACTAAAGTAATAAAAAAAAGGAAATTTTTTTTGTGTTTGCTTTTTTCCTTCTATTGGTACCATTACGCTATAAATAATTTTAGGATAAAATGCCTAGGTATAAATGAAACTGTTAACTGATCATGTTTGCTGATGTCCCTTTCTCACGCTGCCCAAGTTGACTCCATTAATCCAGCATCTTCTCTTGTTTCTTGCCTTCCTTTTTCTTCTTCTTGGATTCTGTCAAGATAACAAAAACTAAAAAAATTAGTGTCTAGCAAGCGCTGCAATAAATGTCATTTAACACCCATGGAAGTTCCCCTTTTTTTTTTCTGTCCAAGCACAGTTTTCCTCATTTTGAACGAAGAAAGGGAAAAGAGAAGGAAAAGAAGAAAAATAGCAGGAAAGGCCGAGGCAGTAGAGAAGAGTTGCATGTTCAGTTCAGAACCCTCCCTATCTGAGGGGCTGACCCTGTTTGGCATGCAAAGCATTGTCTCAGGAACTTGCTCAGAAAATAAGAAAACAGCAGGCATCTCCTGGAGAAACCGGGTCACAGCTCAGTGGAGAGCTGGAAGAAAGTGTTGCACACACTACCCACACATATACCCTTCCCCTGCTTCCTTTCTGTCTCATTGTTAGTCTTTGGCTTTCTCTGAATGTGTGAGCAGCTCCAGAGCATGGGGAGAAAGCTCTCTTGTTTCTCCAGCTCCTCCACTGCCAACCCTTCCCCGTTCCCCTGGGACAGGCACCCATGTGCACTCGGGAGGCAACGCGAGCTTGGCCTGGGGTCACGGGAGCACGGCGTGTCCAGCCAGCTGACACTGATGGGATGAGCAAAGGACTAAGGAGCACCTGCTTCTCTAATTAATTTGGGGTAAATAAGGGAATGATGGGAAGGTACAAGTGAAAACTTGTGTACTACCACCTGCAGTAACTTTCACTGTACTCTAGGGCAGTGGGGTTTTCAACAGGTAAAGGAAATTCACAGAGGGACCTTTGAAATTAAAACAAGCTAAGAGGATTAGGTACTCCTGTGTCACATGTCACCTTGTAATGGGGAAAACAATAGCTCTCACAGGGAACATGAGTAAATCCTTATTGATACCAGCACAAAAGAGCACAACAGGTACCACAGAGAGATGGAAACAGAGCTTCTGTGAAGCATCTTTCCTGGAACCAGAACAGCAAGCGAGCAGACACAGGTTTGCCTGAACTCAGATTTCATTAACCAAACCAAGCAAAACTATTGTAGAATACACTGAGATAGAAGGGATCCAGAGGGATAACTGAGTCCAGCTCCTGGCCCTGCACAGGACCACCCAAAAAAATCACATCATCTTGCCTGAGAGGCCTGTCCAAGCACTTCTTGAACTCTGCCAATCTAGCTGCCATGAATACCACCTCTGGTTAAATAACAACTATCACCTTGAATGGTAAGACAAGCACTTAGCTCTTAAGCTAGGACTGTTATTTGTGAATATGATTCTTTTCCCTCTGACTCATTTATATAACATAGTCACAGGATCATCAGTTGTGGTAAAAACAGCTCATTTCTATTAAAGCCACAGCAACTACACCATCTTCCAGGTATAAATAGGGCCAGGTACCTCCAGCAGAAGGCAAACTTAGGCTATCATATTTCTCTGATCATTGTTTTTCCTGTTTCCTAGTGTTCCAAACCAACATTTTTTCTTCACCTGTTATAACAAAACAAAAATTGTTTCAAATAATCCTTTAGTCAAAACAAAATAAAATACTTGTTTAGTTATATAATCTCCTCTAAAATCTTTTTTTCTTAAAAACTTTGCTTATTTTTCAAAGGGATAATAATTTAAAAGAAGTAATTTTTTTTCATTTGAAAAATATTTTTTCCCACTGCCTTTGCACGTCTGTGTGCTTGCATGTGTGCCTGTCTGAATGTTTGTAGTCTGAAGCTATTCACAAAATCCGACACTATTTCATAACCTGTCACACAAAAAAAGTAATCTTTCATTGAGTTAGTATCTAATTTGCTTTCAGCTACTGTTTTTCCACCTCCTGCAAATTTCCTGTATCCCCTCTCCACCCCTTTTACCCACATCCTTCACTTCCTCTAATTTTGCCTCTCTACAAAACTGACCCTCCTGGATTCTCTATTGATTGCACTCTCCCTCATACTTTTTATTCCCCACAGAACACCACTTTCTCTGAAAGAAACAGTGGCAATTTATCAATCAGACCAGCACTAGAATCTGCAAAATTTATTTAGAGCCAGTACAAGCAGCAGGGCACTATGCAGACTTCAACCACATTTACTAAGAGCAAAGGAGACATATAAATGCAGACTAACAGGACTCTGCTGAAGAGTTTGTGCAGCTCTTGGTAGGAATGAAGTCAGCACCAGGAGAAGATTTTGGTCTGGAGTCATGTTGAATGCCCCAGGTCCCCATCCTCACTTGACCTGAGGTACCAGACAGCCCACTGATTATCCATTTGCAATTAATGCCTGTGGGTCCACATCTCTTCCTTTCTCAATTCTTCCCCTTTGTCTACCTTGTGGTAATTTGCACATCATGCAAACTGCCAAACCCATCTACCTGCAAAGACAAGTGACTCTGCTTTAGGTCTCAGAAGAGTAAAACTGTCATGTACCAGATGGAATTCCTCCCTCATTAAAAGTACTCACATGCTCACAGCTTCATCTTTCAGACAGGTAATCTGGATTGATGCACAGCATATTTGCTCCATGAAATGACATGCATACACACAATTATGGGAGTATTTTTTTAAAAAAAATAAAAAAATAAGGAAACTGCCCAAATATTTCCCAGCCCTGAGGCTCTTTTAAAATTCCTACCAGAGACGCCAATACCCATGTGGTGAAAAAAGAAAGTGTTCATATGCTTATTATGTACAAAACTGTTCACAGCTACACTCCACCTGTTTTGATTATGCTCAAGCTACAGACTATGGTATGTCCATGGCAAACAATGTATACAGTTGCTTTAAGATGCACTTTGCTTATGTTTTTTTTCCTTCATCAACCTACTCTTTGCATTTGTGTCATTCAGGCTTTTATTGGCCTCACCACTGCTCACCCTATGCTACGATTTCCACTTTTATGACATGCTAGTGCGTCAGCTCACACAGCCACACTGGGAACCACACCACTCTGATCATCTGCCAGTCCTACCCTCCCCAGAGTAACCAGCCATGACTGGAAGGGTCACCATGCTCAAAAGGCTGAGGAGTTGAGAGTACAATGCCAGTTATCTGCCAGCTCATCAGTCCCATTCTCCAGCATCAGCTGTAGCCATTTGCCAGTTAACTGAGGGAAAGATCCCCTAGGCACACTGTGTCCAAAAGTTCAGCCATTTCCTACCAGGCATCTGAATCTAGTCCCATCAGAAATTATGGTGACCCACTAAGCAGAGCCCACTGAGACAGCCTTTATGTTGGGGAAGCCACTAAGCTGATTCCACATCTCACTGGCTCTGCAGAGCACCATGACCCCAGCAACACTCCCCACTGAGGCAGAGGGAAGCGAGAAAAGCTGGCCAGTGGGCAGGGACTACCCCAAGCAGAATCCTGATGTTTGCAGGAGCTTTGGGCCTAGAGCAGCCTCCTTCACCTCACCCTCCCTACTGAGCACAGTATTTCCACAGGCAGAGCCACAGACTTGTGCACCAGCTGTCCTTTGCCTTTGCTGCAGACAAGTGCTACCAAAAATACAGACACACACTATGGTAAAACCACTTAATCAGGTTCATACCAGCCCACACAGAATGTGAATCTCAATCCACTCACTGCCCTATTTGCTTTCAAGTTAGGTGGCCCAGTTGTGCCAGACACCAGTTGGAGGTATCTTCATGAGCCATCTATGGCAGAATTCAGGGTCCAGAGAGGCAGGGGCAAAGCAAAAATCAGGATGATAGTCCTGGATTTCAGAAGAGCTGACTTTGGTCAGTTCAGGGACCTGCTCAGCCAGGCTAAGTATCCCGGACTGGGGCGCACACAAGGAGCAAATTCCAAATGCCTGGTAGTCCCTGCAGTGTGCAACAAGCAAGCATCACACAGCCACTCTGCTCCTCCGTTGAATCAATGCACTTCCAGCAAGATAAAAAACAAACAGTCCTGCAGGAGCAAACTGTGTCAATGCACTGGATTATCTGATCTTGCATCAGCTGAATAACTTTACGAATTGTCGCGAGACTTAGAATTATTCACAGGATTAAAAACTGGTCATGGATTAGCACTGCACCCACTTTTGGTGGGCCCAAGATGACCAGTAACAAAAATTCCAGTTAGGGTCTTAGCGAGTAAACAAGTTAATTTGATTAGCAAAACTTTCTCTATGCAATTTGGAATGGCACCCATCCTCTTTAAACAGTCATCTTTATTCCAGAACCTCATTTTTACTATGCAAGCAGCAAATGAAAGTAATTCAGTTGAACAGGAGCCACACACCATTTGAAGCCACTCAATGTATAAGGCACAAAAGAGAGGTAATTACATTTTAATGGAAGTCAAGCTTTGTAAGCCAAGATTTGCAGGCCTTTATTTCCATTTGTTGAAAAGAAGGTAACAATACACACGTGGCACTGCTGAACTCCTGTGTATAAAAGTCAAGCAGTGTCCCCAAAAGCAATATAAATAATTCAAAATAGCAAAAGCTGTGCTGATGGAAGGCTAGAGTAAAAAAGAATCCACATCAGATGTTCAGGGTACAATTTTCCCAGGACCTAGCGCTCACTCAGTTTTACTAAGCTCAGAGGTATATTTTAGAAAGGCCTTTCTACCTCTCAATTGGAGCAAATTTGCCAAAGCACTAGGCTGCTATGGTGGTAAAGGGCAATGGTACCATTGGGTGCAGGGAGCTTCTGAATTTTGGGGATGAAATGCCAGTCCCTGTGGACATTAAATGGAGAAGTCTTAACTTTGGCATAATCAAGGATTTTATACCTTGGCAAANAAAAAATATAAAAAACAAAAAAAAAAAAAAAAAAAAAAAAAAAAAATCTCACCTTAAAGAGATTCATGCTCCTGTCCAGGAACAGAAACTGTATTATCTTGTGATTTCCATGACTGTAAAAACAAATACCTGGGTTTCTGAAAACCCTTTAAACAGGATATTTCTTTTTCTTGTAGAGGAAGATAACTTTTCATGGCTATCTAAATCCATTTCTTCCTTTTGTCTTGTACTATACACAGCATTTATGCATTTTCCAAATGGTTTAAGAAGAAAAAATTATATTATGATAGCAAGTTTGCTCCCTAATGAATTCTTCTGAAAAGCGTCTTTGAGAAACACAGTTCTACTGGATAGGCGGAAAAAAGCAATAATCCACCAGCTGAACAGCAGCAGAAGGTACCTCTCCAATCAATCAGTGACCCTGATGTAACTTTTACTTCATTAATAGATTACAATTGATTACATCCCTTATATTTTAGCCTGTGCTCCTTACCAGCTTTCTCTAATTACCTGTGTTCCTCAATTTCTCCACACTCGTGCTCACTCCTCTCCATCAGGTTTTGTTCTGCTTCCCACTTTGCTAAAGTTTTGTTTTGGATAGACTTTGATTTGTTCCCAGTTGAACACAAGACTGACTTGATTTAGACCTACAGGCTGCAGCTGCCCCATTTATGTCAGAAAGTCATGCTGCAAAGTGCATTAGGAATGGGGAATAGCCAGATTCACACTTCTAACAAACACTAACATATCTGACAAAGGAATGGAACCAAGTCACCATTCACAGTAAATGCACCTTTTTTTTTTTTTCCCCTCATTGGAATTACAAGAAGAAATAAATGCAGGGGGAAAATAATCCAATTTGTTCTAAAATGAGCCACAAAACTCTGAAACTATCTTAAACAGTCAGAAGCCATTTCTTGAATCTGACATACTGATGTAAGACCTTTAAACCCTTTCCTTTAACATCCCAACTTAAACTAGTCAGGAATTACAGAGAGCTTTTATTTAAGAGATAATTTGCTGAAACCAAGGATTTTCATCTGAAATGTTTCCCTTTGATGATTTTCTTCCTTCAAATATTTGGGAGAAAAAGTTTCAAAACTGCCTATGCATGGGAACTCAAAAGATCACAAAGACACATGCAATTTCTGACTTTGCTAGATGGCCTAATAGCCCAAAGGCAAATAACATTAAAGTTTCATCTCATTTTCTTTACATCTGTGTTAGCCCTTAAGATATTAGATCTTAAAGAGTAAGTATTCAGGAGATTGCAATGGATAAACTTTTCAAGCCAAGGCCATTTTTGCAACTGGAGTCTGCCACAGGAATCTGGCTAACACTCTCAGAAGTAATTCACTTTGCTCCTCCAGTTGGCTTCTCATCTCCCTCAGGTACATTTGCACTGCTGCTGCTGTAGGGTAGGGACTTTCTCACTGCTATTCTACATGTTCTGTGCTCAGCACAAGAGGGACACAGTCCCAGCTGGCTCTTCAGCCCCCTCCCTGTCTATGCTGTACACAAGGTTCCTCTTAATGCCAGCAAGACAGGAGCAGGCACAGACTGATACATTCAGAGTTTACTCGCTGCATTCACATGTCTGCAGGAGACTGCTGGAAACAGAATGCTTTAATAATCCATTGGGACTTTAGTATATACCTATACAGCAAAAAGATCACACGTGTCAAATTGTTATCTGCATTATATGTAAGTATATATATATACGTATAAAATATATGAAATGTTATTTAGCAGAAAGTTATTTGTGTTATAATGTGAATAGAGTGTTTATTCAGTATGCTCTTGAAAACCAGGCATATGCCCTTCTCAGCTGTGCTTTCTGAATCTGCCCCAGGTGAGCTCTACCCTCAGGGCACAGGACACGGGGTTGGCTTTGATCAGTGCTCCCCACTCTGCAGAGTTGCCTGCAAAAGTTTTGCAGTAAGCACAGATAGAAGGAAAGACAGAGAGATGACAATGTGGAAAATGAGATGGAAGGATAAAGAAGGCGGGGGGAAAAAAGAAAGCTTGAAAATAAGGAAGTGAAGAAATAGAAAAGGACAGACCAGAAAGAACAGGGCTTTCTCTCTGTGTCACTGCTGGGAACAGCAATGAGGGTGAACATCTGATGATAGCATACCTTTTATAACAGCAAATCCCATAGCTTAAGGCATTTTCATGGCTCAAGGGCACTAACTAATGCCAAGGAGGCTGGGCTGCTCTTACAAGCCAGGAAAGTGAGGCAATGAGCACATAACAGAATTGACACACACAAGGCTATTTAAGATTTCACCCACAAAGGTCTGCATCTAACCCTAAAACGAACTTCTGCAGCATTTAATGAGAATTTGCCAAATACAGTTCTTCGTCTTTGGGGGCAGCACAGAAAAAGAAAAAATAATTTGAAATACAAACCAGGGGGTCAGAAAAACATGGAGGTTTAGGTTTCCATGAAACATCCCAGTGTTTTTCTTTTCAAAAACACCCATAAAAATCGCAGAACAGCTAAAAATTGAAAAATATTTAGTTAAAAAAAATAATATTTCTTCTCTCCCTCTCCTACACGCATTTCCTTCTCCCTGGAATTAGGGTTGTGTCAATCAGATTGATATTATGCTATGATCTGACAAGGCATTCAAATTATTCATTCAAACAGTAAAACTTTTTAAAGGTACAAAAGCAGTCTCAGGGGAAACTACAGCACAAAGCCTCCAAGAAACATAAGGAAACAGAAGCAGAAAAGGAACCATTAAAAGACATCCAAACTTTATTAGTTATGGGCTGCACTGGCAGCTTATAAGCAGCTTGAGGCTGATCCACACTGTAAGTACCATTGTGTTTTGTTTTTCTTATACAGCTTATTCTCATTCCCATTGAAATTGAGAAACATCATATTTCCTCCTGTCATGGCAGCAAGGAGCCAAATGACAGCCACATCTCAGAGCCTGAAGTTTCCAGTGAGTTTTACTTCACCTCAAAACACCAGCCTTGTCCTCAGACTAGCTCTGGGCACTGGGAAACACAACCAAGCATTTAGTGCCCAGCCTCATCCCTATGGACCACTGTTTCTTCTCTTGGTTTTCACATTTCCCAGCACCATAAGGCATAAATTATTCATGGCAAAACTGCTTCTCACAATGTTTATGCAGTGCTTAGTACAATGGTACCCTTTTTCAGCTGGGGCCTCTGGGCACTCATGCAATACAAATAATCATGATGATAGCAACAATAATAACAGCCAGCTATGCTTTTCCCACTGGGCACACACTTCAGTGTCCTGTCCCACAGAGCTCAGATCACTCTAGTTCACCAGAGGCTCCTAGTGCCAGGGCCTATTCTTCAATAAACCTGCCTCACCCCTTAGAACAAGAGAAAAACCTCCTGATTTTGCCTTTCAGGATTTTCTTTAACTATCACAGCTTTTTCCTAATATGAGAAAATCCCTCATTTTTATAACTAATTAGTTTGAGCAGATTCTATTATTCTGCCTCCTGTAACACTAATTATTACACACGCTGCATGCCTGCACAACTAATGAGTTACATTGAAGCTGGGGAATTCTAAAACCTACAGAGGGAGGTACAAATGACTGCGAAGCCAAAACAGGAGACACTAGCATCTTTCAAACAAAAGAAAATCACAGCCCTTACAAGTCATTTCCTCTCACTCTGTGTCCCCTCCAGCTGCTTTGTGCTGTTGCACAAAGGCAAAGTTGAGGGGGAGCACCCCAGAAAAAGCAACTTGTCCAAGATGCAAAATGAAGTGGTCCAATTTCATCAGTGCAGCACGCGGTTTGTCTGAGGAACAAATAGGTCAGGAGAGCAAGTCACTCATACACCACTGTCAGCTCCTTACAACAACCAGCACTCAAACCATCCTGCCAAAGCTGGTCAGTCTGCTCTGGCAGCACACTGCAAGAAAGATGTTCTCCCTACAGGTAGGAATCTGCCACTGGAGTGCTCAAAACCCACAGGTTGTTTTCTGTTCCTGCCGCCATAGTAAAGACAGGGATACACCTGCTCATTAACACAAGTCCATGTCTGTGATTTGGCAAGAAGCTCCCTAAGAAGACCCAAGCTAAAATGGTGTTTAACATTGACAGGAGTCCACTGAGATTATCCACGTAAAACCAAAAACCCTGGTTAAAGACTGCCGTTCAGACACTCACCTTGAAGTCAATTGTCACATTCTGATAATTTTATTTGCATGATAAAAGGGAGCAGCAGCTCCTGATAATTTTATTTGCATGATAAAAGGGAATAGCAGGTACTGGCCACACGCCTGGACCTTCCACTGATACTTAGTCAATCTGGGATATCATTTAGCCTTTCTGACTTTCAGTTACTACTTTTCTTTTAATTAGACTTCCTGAGCACCAAGGAGTGATAGCAATACTAGCTAATTGCTGCCTGTAAAGATGTATAGATAAAAGAAACAAGGAAGGGCAGATTATTTATACTTCACTCAGCTCTGAGGTAAAACTCTTCAAATTAAGTGAAATGATTAAAAATACAGAGTGCAGTCATTTTCTCCATGCAGTAGCATGCACATTGTTCCAAACACAGGCAACTGTACGGACACCTTGCTATGCTCTCAAATGCTAAACCCGATCTGAATTATACAGAAGAGATTATGGCCATTAATAACTCAGTAAGGTCTTGCCTTCATGTGGGAAATCTTTCCAAACACTGCATGTTGGAGGGTGTGATATTTGGTTGGCACCCCTATTATTAAAGACAACAGTGGTGTGAGCAGTGTTAACGTTTGCCAACCTCAGCACATATTTTTCCTGTGTGGCAAGGACTGAGCTGAGCCATGACAAAGTAACTCATACATGTGATATACTCTAAATTGATAAAGAATTGGAAAGGGAGATTTACTAAAAATAACTAAATACAGCCAGATGAAAAAGTTATCAGAAAGAAGCATAATTCAAAAAAATGAAGGGTACATTGCAGAAAGGGCAGGCAAACTGCTTATTCTATTTAATTTTATCTTAACCAGATGAATAAATATCTGAAAGTACAACAGTTATGGGGAGAGAAAGAGAAAGAATGAGAGTGATGGAAAGAATGTAAGAAGAAATAAAGCCCATCAGGCAACCCAGCTCAATGAAAATAAATTCTTCCTCTCTTAGCAGTTAAAGCAAAATGTTTCCTGAATCCTGACAATACCCCATTCTTCTGCTTTCTGGCTGGCTGGAACCTGAACAAGCATCAATCAAGTTTGGGTGGGTGTGAAGTAGGCCAGATGGAGGATGTCGGAAGCGTTTTGTGCTCCTCAGCACAAGCTGGCCATTAGAGAAGCCACTCGACAGAAGTGCCCGAGTCTGTCACATCTGTCAGGACAGTTTAGGGAGACCTTCAACATCACCAGCCTTGCAGACACTGATTAGAATACACAATTGTGTGTGCTAGAGGAGAGGTGCCTGCCTCCACTGGGATTTTGTGGCAAAAATTATCCTTTCATCCTTTCCAGACTTCGTGACAGGCTTTCTCATGACCTCATTTGCGTACTAAATACACAACAAACTGTGGTGCCTGGGACATCACTGTCACATTGCTGACAATCAGTCTGTCTAAATGCACAGTATTCGAGAAGGAAAGATGTTTTTCCTCCTGTGTTACCTACACTTTAACCCAGCAGCCCAGGACCAAGCTACTGTCTTCCAGTCTGAGAACACATGAGCAAAGCTGTGGAGAAAAGAGCTTGTCAGGAAGCCAGGTAAAAATTAAAATTCCTGGTTCATCCTCTGCTCTCATCCTTAAATGTGGTTGTAATCTATAAGACAGCTGCTCAGAAGCAAAAGGTACTGACACAGACCAGTTGCTAAGAAGAAAATGTTTATTTTTTTAATTTCCAAAATAATGGAGAGTGCTTAAAAAAGGTTTTAGGCATTTCTATGCTAACTAACCATAAAATAAATTCATAAGAACACTTAGGTTACAAGTTTATGAAGAAGGCATTGATTCCCAAAGTTTATGAGTATCTCCTGCTTTAATTTAGCATGTTTTGTCAGACATCATAGAAGTCCTGGAAAACCAAACTATATTTTATCAGCAAATCTGTAAAATTATAAACCCTGTGATTTTTTTGAGGTATTATTTTCCTTCCTGTTAAGAATAAATCCAGCTCCTATAAGCAGCAGTTATTTTTGAAATGGTAAAGTGAGAGGAGGGAGACTCATCCTATCAGCAAAGCTGCCATACGCTGATGGGCTAGAAAGGTGGATAAGCAAGAGTAGAGCAGCATCTACACTTAAGGTCAATCAATTGGCATTTTTCTTAAAGAACAGAGAAGGTGAGGAGGAACTTCAGACACCATATTCCATGAAGGAAATGTGCCAGGTGAAATTTGATGCACAACACTTCACTGGTCGGGCCAAGATAGCCTGTCTTACCCGCACAATTTCTGGGGTTCTTAAATAATGACATTAATTACTTTCTTTTTTTAATTGGGGAGAATTTTGAAGGTCTCAGATACTCCCCATGCAAGCAATGATCAAAATTAAAATTATATTTAGCTAATTTAGTGGGCCTAATGAACAATAAAGGTAGTATTACAATGATATTTTCTTCTTTCAACACAGATCTGTAGAGGACATGCTTGGAATACAGTTTACAATCCAGTCTCTCCATAAGAAAAACTCTTTTGCAATAACAGAAGGAATTTAGGTAAGTCCAGTAGTGAGTATTCTTATTGTGGATAAATTCTAAGACAAAGAAATACTTAAGTCAGAAGCTTTGGAAGATGGCAAGTTACAAAAAATAAAAGAAGATATATAAAAGTACAATTGATTGGAGAAGCTAAATAGGGGCCTTTTACTGATTTCATTTACAGTATGAAAGCAAAATGAAAACTGATATAATGGAGAGGTTACAAATACAACATAATAGAATAAAAAATTCACCCCACTGGAAAGGGAGTTAAGTCAGGAAAATCATGAAAACAACACTTTTTTTCTGAAGCTACCAGTATTTTTCAGTGCAATATTCTCAGTCAGTTCACGTCTGCTTTTGGTATTCTCAGCTTGTTGCTGTCAGAGATGCGTTCATTGGTGCACCCCTTGAAGCAAAGACCATTTGGAAAGGTAACCACTCACAGTAAAACAGACTCCTGAACTGCTACGCCCCTGACTGACTGCTCTGCTGTCAGTGCACACAAATGCCAGAAAGCCCCTGCCCTGCCTGGCCAGGCAACCCTACTAGGAATGGACAGCCCTTGATCAGCATTCACAGATTGAGTTGGATATCAGTACAGACCTTTCACACTTCAGAAAATAACCTGCTGCTTCCAAATAATGCACCATCGGCTTCTTTTGTTACAGTCTTGAGGCACTGATGCAAAGTTAGGGCCCTAACATATAACTGTAGACCATTCGAAGTGCTCAGGCCATAATCCAGTTCTTCTCATTTCCAAAGAAGGAAAATTCATTAAGACTCTAGCTACAGATTGAATGCACTTTAAATCTTTTCCTTTATTTTAGTTGTGGGTTTGGACTAACCTCCAACCTGCAATTTCCTTCACCTCAGGAAGAAAACAAACACTCTCATTCCAGCCAGCCTGCCAGCACTCTAATTTTTAACTCAGAAATAAAGTCCAGTGGGGCAAAACTTTTCACACAGTACTAATCTGCTTGACCTAATTTCTTCCTCTAGTTCCTCCTCCTGATGCCAACACACTGTCCAGTGTAGCTCCTGTGTAGTTATACCCACAGATCTGCAATATGGACTTAGCTCTGAGCCCAGGCAGGCTGTGTGTGTGTGACTCCCGTGCCTGCTGCTCCTACTAATGCCAACAGCAGATGAGTGAGCAGGTGGCGTGCAGGAAGATGCCGTGAGATTTCCAGCGCAGGAGAGCAGAACTGCCCACAGTTATTATGATTAAAAAACCTCCATTTGTACCTATTTCTCTTTTTGCATTCCTTCAAATCAAATAAAGTCAAGTTTCGTAAATTAAGTCAAACCCCATAACTGGTTGCTGCAGTCAGTCCCAATCCAATTTTCAGTCTCAGCTATAACTCACTCCTAGACTCTAGAAAGTTGACTCCAATTCAGCAATTTCTCAAGCTCTGCCTTTAAAACTGTAACTTGAAAATGAGCCTGTACCATCCAAGAGCACTGCTCTCACAAAACAATGCTGCATCCATGTTCTGCTTTGTCCCCCTCTCCCCCTCTTCTGACAGCCATTGACAGAATGTAGATCTATGAGTCAGTGGAAGCAGGACAAGGCAGAGGCTCAGGGGGCACAGGCCTTCTGGTAGCACAATAAGAAGCCTCATTCAGTAAACTCCCAAAGGCTACTTGGGCATGGAAACTTAGTAGAAAAAAAGAAAACAGCAAAAAGCCACCAAAAAAAAAAAATCAAAACAACCCAAACCCCAAAAACATTTTAAAAAGTCCTGTCCCCCAAACTGCTAATCAATAAAATCACATATCTCAAAGCCCTTCCTGCATTCCCATCCAGTCACTTCAATCCCTAAATTATGTTTATTGTCACCAGCTCAACCAACTCAGGTGGTCTCTGAAAATCTAGTCTGTGGGAGTTAGCCGAGCTGAAGCAACTTTAAACCTAAGGGTGTGGGAAACCCCTTTCTAGCTCTGTCAAGTAGTAAAGGTTCATGGGAGTTTGCATATTAATGAAGTTGTTCCATATAAGGTTATTTTTTATGACTGGTCAGTTATGTTGTACAAATATGGTTATGTTCCCAGTTTGAGTTTCAGATTGGACCCTTACCCTCAGGCCTACCCTACATATTGTCACGTTTTCCTCAGTTCCAGGTCTTCAGTTGGTTGTCTCCACAGAGTTCTCCTGGGTACTGTGCATGGTTTTGGGGTACCCTCCCTATTTTCTTTTGTCTGTTATTAAAGTGTTCTTTTTTTAGTACCAACCATCATTCCCACTCCGAATTATTTTCTCGCCACCCTCTGCCCTGAAGTCAGGGGACCTAAAGGTTTGTTACAGCTCCCCTCACTGCAACACTAATTGTACCTTTGCTGCTCCACAGCCTGTCCCCATCCGTACAGATTCTAGACTTGCCTGATAACTCCATGGATGGTGTGCAAGGAAAACCAGTAAATGGATGGATGCATGGATGGATGGATGCATGCACGCACACACACACACACACACACAAAGTGCCTGCAACTGCTCTGGTTGCTCAAGCAGAGCAGGCCACCTGCAGGTTCTCCTCCCATCAATGGTGCACCACAGCCCACAGTTTGAATATTGCTTGTCCCAGGTGCACCTGTCACACCTAGTAACATTTATTTGTATTGTTATCCAAGTATTCAGAGCCTGGAATGTGTCAAACCCCGCTGGTTTTAAGTAAACAAATGTCAGGGCAGCATGGCTTTTATAATCTACTTAAAACACATTATTTTTGTATCTCAAACAAGATCTCACAGTTTTAGCTCCGACTATAAATCATCCTATACACATAACACCTGCTACTCCAACAAAACAGTACATTAGTTATTAAATGATTAGAAAGAAAATAAGTTTTTCTGAGGACCACCTTATGCACGGTATATACTGTCAGTCACAAATGAGACATATACATTCTGTACTATTCTTCCTGATATGTTTGAATAAAGAATTAACAGCCCCAAGGGTGCACAATATTTTCATATTTCAGTGTGCAGTGAGAAGAATATCCTTTCAATGCTATTTGTCCAGAAGGAAAGCAGTCCTTTTTTCAACTGGTCATTATTCAACACTGAACAAACCCTATATAAAAGATGCCTTTATCAAGGGATATTTTTTCATGTTATTATTATTATTCTGTTCCCATCAACAAGTAAGTTATGAAAAGAATCTTTACTCCGAAAGTCTAGTTGTGTAAGCAAACTGGTAACAGTACAGGTGGTCTGAAGTTAAAATTGGAGCTCTAATCTTCAGTTTACTTTTCAAGTGTGAGACAGCCTTGACTACCCAGCTCAGGAACATTCCCTGCCTGAGCACTGACAGACAGGAGCAGTGCAGAGCTAAGGCCATGCAAGTGCAATATCCTGTACAACTGAGCTCCCACTGAAGCATGCAGGACATCACAAACCCAGTGATTTAAATGAACCATCACGCAGCTTTCAGCAAATGGAATTTACCTTGGGGTTTGGGTTTGGTAAGCTTCCCACAGGGCTTTGAGATTGTGACAGTCTTCTGGCAGTCAGCGTTGTGAAGGGCTCTCTTTAGGTTCCCAGTCCGAGTCTTCAAAGCCGTGTTCAAGTCACATTCTCCCCAGGCCTGGAACTGGTATTTGCACTCCGCTGCAGCAAGGAAAAAAAAAGGCAAAATTTAAAACGCAATGACTGAGTGCGAAAACAAAAATGTTCTGAGTCTAATAGGATACCACAGGCAGTTGTTGCTTATAGACAAAAAGAAGTGCAACTGAAGAAAAGAATCCCAAGAAAACTTCTTTAAAGATTATTTGCAGTAGTAATTGCAGTCCCCCTCCCCAGTGCTTTAAAATTTAATCCTCTTGCTTTTGCATGGATATTGCATTTTTTGGTATATAAAGAGAAAGAAATACATTCAACTATGAATATGAACAGCAACAAAAAAAACAAAACAAAACAAAACAAAAGTTTGAAATATCATTTTTTATATGGTTGTTTCTCCATTTGTGTGATGCCAGAGGTTACCAAATAAAGCTTGTAGAACTGTTACCAAGTAAAGCTTCTAGAACTGTTTCTAGAAGATATGTGCACCCATAAACTTCTCAAGTCTGAAACTGCAACACTGATTATGTTGGTAAGGTCACAATAACTTTAAAATCATGCAAGCTGTTTACTAGAAAAAAAGCCAGGTTTGCAAGAGTCATCAAATTTGAGTTTTGGACAGACTGTTGCATATGAACCTTCTGAACTGAACGATAAAAATGAAATGCACTGGCGTTCACTCACTCCTTTCACTGCACACATGGGCAGCCAGCCCCCCACGCTCCACATCACATTGTAAAGCTTGTGATAGCTGTCACAGGGGTTCACAGCTGTGACCTTGCACTACTGCCCTAAACAGGGCTGAACACCACAGAGAGCAGATTTCAGCAAGTACATGGGAAGACAGAGTTTATAATAAGTAGGTTATAGGGACTCTCTGCAGAGGAGCTCTGAGGAAGCTGCCTTCTGACTCCTTGCATGTTCTACCTCTGATGAACCTGAAATACAAGACTAACGCCTCTGCCTAGACATCTGCACAACTAAGCAGAAAATACAGGCTTCCTGCTCCATACTCAAATTAAAAACCAAAGTAAATCCCTTAAGAGACCGATGCTGACCTCCAAATTGCTTCTTCCAGTTGCAGGGAATCTTACACTTCTGAGTCTTGGTGGTTTGTTTGCACTCAGCGCCAGTGCGAGTGCCCTCACGTGTCCCCAGGCCGCAGTCACCGCTGGTGGGCACGCAGACACTCCACTGCCATTCCCCACAGTCAGACTTCTTTGCCTTTTTCTCTGGATGAAGACAAGGAACCAAACAAGAGAAGTGGTCAGTACCTAGAGCCTACAGAGAAATTGCCTAAACTTAACCAAATTCACAGCACCTGGAAGGGTGAGTAAGGAAGATCTTCGTAACACAATTGTCTTAAAAGCAAAAGGTCTGATATCCTCTTCACAATTCTGCAGAGACAGGTCAGCCCCTTTGAATCTAAAGCAGGATGATCATTCAAACTCTGTTCCCCTGCCATGTTTACTAGTCCATTTAGATAGTATCAAGTATCCACTTTATCTCATCTTCAGAAATACAAAAGCCCACAGGGATCACTGACCAAAACATGCAGGAGGGCTCTCACTCAGAAAGGACACTCCTCTGTCTCCAGTAGCTGATGGCATGCAAATATCCTCAGTTCCAGCTGAAGCACTATGCACTAAACAATCAGAAATGAATGTGCTGACGTGTACCAAAGGATTTGAGCACCTCCAGATAAAAAACCAGCAGCAGCTGTGGCATGCAAACTTTTGATTTACTATATCATGTCACATTTTATATCAGAATATGAACAGAACTTCAAAGGCAAAGGAGCTACATGGAGAAGTGTATTCAAAAGTGCTGTTAATTCAGGTGGGTTTGTTGCTCAGGGAAAAAGCAAATATTCATGATTTTATTTAGATCCTTAAACCCAAGACTTATGATAAAAGACTGCAATATCATCAAATCCAAGGATTCATAAAAATAATTACTTAGGACCCTAAAACATCACAAGCAACTGTAAATATACTTATATTAAATTATTTTTCTTCTAGGTCTTGCATGTTTATGCTACCATTGTCTCATATTTCTACAAAGCCAAAATGGTTAAAAAGTTCCTTTTTTTTACTGGGAACACTAATTCTGACAGACTCACAATTCATACTGTCTGGTATGTAGGTTGCCTGAAAATAATAAGACCTTAAGAAAAACACACAAAAAACATACATTCTTTAAAAAGTGTCAAAATTGAGTTTGACCAGTATGAATTTTTCACCCCGGGCCAGTTTCTCCTATAATGAGGTCTGAGTTCATCACTGACAGAAAGCAAGTACTGCTGGATGTCTGGCCGTCTGTGCACCAGCAAGTTAGTTCAATTCTTTGTCAGAGGATTTCCACATCACACAGCATCAGTGTAGCACTGTCATATAGAACACTGAGCAAGGGACATAACTGCTCTTTCATCACTCCTGTTTGATTCCCCCTAAGTCAAGCATGAAACCATTCACAGAGCACATTTTAAGCTGCTTTGCAATATCCACTGTGTGATAAACCAAGGGCTGCAGTCTCTGGGGCTGTCAAGCTGCCACTTGACATGGAAACCCCTTTCTGTTTCCCTATTTAACACAGAACAACATGTCACAGCCAAAAATCCTACCCTGATGTCAAAAGGTTAACAAATGACCTGATTTCATAACAAAACCAGAAGCATTTGACATTCTCACACACATGCAATTTATCTTGGGGATTACCTCTGAATCAGACCAGACCTTACCTGGTTTCTCTTTCTTGCCAGCCTCAGTGGTACTCACGGCTGCCAGAAGGAAAACGAGTGCCAGGAGGGCAGCCGTGAACATTCGACGTTGCTGTTGTTGCTGTTGCATTCTGCAGATCAGTGACAGAGAGGGAAAAAAATGGTTAGTGATACTGTAAAAAGTGGGACTCCAACTAAAGCATTTTTGGGAAGCTCTGCTTCAGGACCACAAGACACAAGCAGGTCAAACATAATTAGCTATTGCCAGAATGGGCAATTATCTCCACTCCAGAGAATACAGAGATTTTAAGCTATTTTCCAGCCTGTGTACCAAATCCCTGATCTACATCACTGATGTTATTGGAGGAGTTCTGCTGTGGGTAGTTCTGTAACTATTGCCTGTCTTCTGGAAACCTGCTAGAAAATCAAGGATCCTGACAGGTCTGGAACTCCCCTCTTCTCTTCTGACCTCTGGCTGTGTAAAAATGAGCAAACATACACTTCATATTTCAGTTTATGAATTCACATGAAGTAGGGAATAATCTACTGTCCACCTTGCAAGGGGTGAAGTTCTTGTTAGGCTTAATTGGCATCTGAAAAGAGCTTCTTTCACAAAAACTTATACAGGTGGTATGCGATGCATTTATCTTGTCATTGGCAGGTTGCTACGTACTTCTTCCTTCCCCTCCAATTAGTGTCTCTTCATAATATAAATTAAGCTAATTGTTTGAAATGCAAAGTAGGCACAGAGACAGGACTTGCACACACTGCTAAAGGCTATCCACAGCATGCTAATTAACCCAGAATCTGGATTTGAGAAGCAAATATTCAAATACAAAAAGGTATTAAATACATTTGCTTGGGATTGAAACATCAGTCACCATCCAGTCATCAAAAGTCATTCTGAACTTTCCTCTTCCTGTTTCTATAATTTACATTGTCTCATTTTGGCACTGTTTATCAGAATACGGGGCCTTCAATACATATGTTAGAAAATCAGCAATCTCCCCCTTTTCTAGAGACATCTCTCCAGTAGGCAGCCAGGCACCAAGATAATGGACTAGGGATTGCTTGGATGAAAGGAAGATTTCTCCAATTTTTTATTATGCTTTGTTTTGTTTTTTCTTCAAACCAAGACCCATGACATTCATGTTACAGCAGCCTTCAGAGGAGATGTAATAGTGCCACTAAGATGGTCTTTAAAACTCAGCCAGACTGATATTTACAGAGAGTTTAATGGCAGCCTGATCTCGTTTGCCTGAGCACAGACACCGTGGAGGAGAAATATTTCTCAACATGAACAAAGAACAAAATGTATTTGAAATTTAATTTGGCACTCCTCAGTATTCTCTGCTGGCAACCACTTGCTCAAATGCAACGTAATTATAACTGACATGGAAAACAGGAGAGGAATCCCAAACGTGGAGACTTTTAAGTATCTGGCTTTAATATCATTCTAGAAGTCAGATGAGACAACTTAATAGGTGTGTTGAAATAAAGTTCATTTGAAGACTGCAAGAGGCCTGGCATTCAAATGTCGGAATGAGCTGTCATTAGCACTAGTTTCATTTACTTCAAAAGAAAGTATTGTTTCCCACGAAGAAGAAAGGACCACCATTGTTTCCAGCAAACTCAAACAGAGCCCCGAGTAGAGCACATGAGTTGCCAGAGAGCTTGGGTTTGTTTTTCCCTTTCTTCTGCTACATGTTTCCACTCAGACCCTCTCATGTTTCACAGAAAATTAATAAAATATACAAATAGATAAATAAATTCAATAAATAAGCATTAAAAACTAAATACGCAACCTGCCTTTTAGCTCAGCTTAATCCAAATTGATTTTCAATAATCAAATGAGAACCTCTTTTACGAGAGAAGTCTGAGAGAGTTGTGTTTGTGCAGCCTGAAAAAGAGAAGGCTTGTGGTGACCTAACTGCAGCTTTCCAGTACCTGAAGGGAGATCCTGAGAAAGATGACAAGAGACTTTTTACAAGAGCATGTAGTGACAGAACAAAGAGGAATGAACTCAAATTGAGAGTAGGGTTAGATTAGATATCAGGAAAAAATTCTTTACTGTGGACCATGGTGAGGCACTGGAACAGGTTACCCAAGGAAGTTGTGGAAGCCTCATCCCTGGAAGTGTTCAAGGCTAGGTTGATGGAGTGCTGAGCAACTGGTCTAGTAAAAAGGTGTCACTGCCCATGGCAGGGGGTTGGAATTAAATGATTCTCAAGGTCCCTTCCAATACAAACCATTCTATGATTCAAACACAGTTGCCATACTGTTTAAAAATCAAATTCTATCCTCAGTCCCTTGTCCCTTTCCTTTGGGGGAGCTTCCCCACCAGTAGCACTGCACACCCCCTAACACCCTTTTTTCACTATCATTGTGTTCGCACTTCATCTCTTTCAATCAGCTTTCCAGAATCCTTTGTTGAAGGAGAGAGTTAATTGATTTCATGGAAGCACATATAGCAGGAGATACAAACGCTTTCATATCTCAGGTCACTGTCTGTGGGGTGTCAGAAGCTGAAGCAAAGGCAGCACTAGTGGTTTTACTCTACAGGATGCCACCAAATACAAGAGATGGTCGCTGTTTTGGGGCTGTCTCCTACATCCTTGCTGCCCACCCCAGCATCTAGGATGTGGTCACACACACCCCAGAGGCTCCCCAGCCACTGGGAGTCATGGATCACTGTTACTAGGGAAGCTGCCTCATAATAAGTTGAAAAGGACTCAAATTTAAATCTGACTGACATTCTTTTCAGCAAAACAGATGGGGAAAATAGTTAGGTTCTGGAGTCTGAAACATTCCAGAAGCCCTATAAACAAAACCCCACAGAGCCTTAATATAGCATGTTTTCCTAAGACTTAAGACTCCCCTACAGCCAAAACACTTGCCAAATGTCTAGTGCAAACTCTAAACCTGCAGAGACAGATATTTTGTCTCTCTACAGAGCCCCAGGCTGCTTCCTGAAATGCCTTTCCTATACCTACAAGTGAAAGCCTGGGTTGCACAAATGGAGACCTTGCCTCACACCACACCAACACCTCGAGTATGGTGTAACCAGTACGACCACATAAAAACATTTAACTGTGTTGCACATGATAAACGGCAAAGGTGGTCTCACAAAATTACAAACAGCCCATACATAGTGCTCACAAAATAGTAGGTATTTTTTTCAAAAGGCCAGAAAATGCCATCTACAAGCAAGCATAAGTCCAATCTTCAGTTTTACTTGCAAAGATAGATTAAGATAAAAACTCACCAGACACAATTTGTTTCCGCAAACAATACATTCTACTGAAAATAACTGTCTTTTTTGGTTTACTTTTCCAAAATGCAAATGTGGCAGTTCTTCTTTTTTATCAGAGATTCTTTGATAATGTTTTCTGTTCAACCTTTGATTTAAAGAACTGCCAGAACTAATAGCAATGAAATAAAAAGTGTTACACCGTATACAAAATGCAACTCCTCCTGGATATTTTGATTTTTGTAATGAGTCTTCTGGCTACACCAACTGTAACAAGTAAATCATGTGCCATCAGAGGAAAGCATCTCTAAAATCCTGTAGGGCAGCTCCTAAACAGAGCAAGGTGGCAGCATTTAAACAAATGGCAAGGGCATTTACAACCGCGGAAAGACAAAGATAAAAATGAAAGAAAGAAAAGAGGTCTGTGAGGTGTGGGCTGCTACAGGAAACTTCAGAAGAGAGAAAAGGTAAAGACAGAGAAAGAGAGTTTAGAACAGTTTAAATGGGAAGTTGGAGTAACATGAGGAAAAGAGAGTGAGTAATCACATAAAGAGCACCAAAACAGAAAAGAGAGAAACCAGAGAGTGCTAAAAAAGCATGAAGAGAGAATTGAAGACCAGTTAAGATATACCATAGCAAGCACCTTCTTGCAGCAAAAATAAGGCATAGGAATTACTTCAGTCTTACAGTTGATTTCACAGTCAGTCTCTGCTTGTGAGTAAAAAATGAAAGGAAAATTAAAAAATGGCAGGCAATCAGAGAATTAGTGACTTCATCAACCATCCATCCATCGTTTCAATTACATGTTGAGCTACAGAAAGTGAATCAGGCAGAAATCACTTCATGGCTGCAGTTTAAGGGACATTTTGAGCAGAGCTTGAGCCTCCCACACTACTCCCAACCTGATTTTGTGGGCAGCCCGAGGCAGCACAGGCATTTCCATACTGTTCTTCATAGACCTCTGGATCTGTGTTAGTGCAGGTCAAGCTTGCCAGAGTGACTCTGCACTCACGCAATTAACTCACACTCAGGTACTCCTGAATCTGAACAAGTCTTTCTCAAACGCATGCATTCAGAACAAAAGAGACAATTTTGGAGGAAGCTCTATCGGTGAGCAAGTGTTTATTTTTCCTCGCCTGAGTGAGGCTGGCATATGCAACACATCCCAGCATCACATATGCCTTTTACAGGTGGCTTTTTTTGCTGTTAATAACTTTTATGCACAAGCCCTTCCCTTCATCTGTTCTTTCCAAAGCAACTGGCAAGGTCTCAGATTATAGAAGCAAGTATTTTATTATTAGTCCCTATGAATGCAACCTACCACTCTGAACAATCAGGTCTTCTCACATTATTATAACAACCTGCCCATATTCTCCAGCTCTTCCAGTGTAATGTGCCAAACACGAGCTGTGTTGATGATACTGTAAAGCAGCATGTAAAGCAATACTGAAGGTATTGCCATTTCTGATGATGGGCCACGGGCTCTGTAATGAGTTTGCCAGGGCTCTGGACTGACACTTGTCGAGGTTTGCCCTTTCTGAGCTTCCTTGGCCTGTCCACAGCTTTGTTATATTTGCTTTAGCTGCAACAGCATTTTTTCTAATTGACCAACCAGCTGTGGCTGATTTGATTTAGTTTCCTTTGTCACTGTATGGAGCCACCCATGTTTTACGACTCTATTATGATAATATCTTATAAAGTAATTCAGGGCTGGTATGTTAGCAAAGGCCTTGAGAAGTGGAGACAAAAGATACAGTGCAGAGGACTACAGACATAGAAGGTATGAGATGGGGCACCAGCTTGACAACAGAGACACAAACACTTGCTATAAACAACTGTCCCAAGGTCAGATAAGGAAACTCAGACAGGGGCCTGGAGAAAACTGGACATAGGGCTAAAAAAGAGAAAGCAGAAATAGTTTCCAATATACCTATAATGTGTCATCCCTAGGAAGTTTGGATATAACAAGACTGCATACCAATGAGGAGAGAGAAAGTGATCAAAGCATGCTAGCAAACATTTAAAAAAAAAA